>JBAMNC010000951.1:0-233081 GCA_037902135.1 Cetoscarus ocellatus
ATTTGAAAAAACACTAAGGCTAACCTATGACTTTTTTTCCATTTTTGACTCAGAAAAATAATATGCTCAAACATGACTTTTTGGTTGTAAAATATGCCAAAAAACATGCAAAAAACATGCTAGTGCAGACGCTTTGGTCATATTTGACTTATAATCCGACTTATAAGCGTCTCTCACTCAGCTCCGGATTTGAAAAAACTCTCATGCTTAGATGTGACTGTTTTTTTTTTTTCCCAAGCATAATATTTTAACATATCACTTTTGTTTCTTAATCTGTCAAGAAAACCTGGTGTTGTTAAAGGTCTTATCTTATTTTACCTACGAAATGAGTTACAAGTATTTCCCTCAGGTCAGAGGTCCGTGGCCCCCGGGCACAGGCCTAATCGGCCCAGTTGTAAAGCTTTTGCTGGTTATATAGTTTTATTGCAGTTCATCCCTCAGTTGGCATCATGATGTTCTTAGCATTCACTGGCTTTGCTGTACCACATGCTTATCAATGTTACACTTATGTACCTTTTTATGACAGCAATGTTTTGTACTTCTCAAATTAAACAAAGGTCCACCTTTATCCACTTTAAGGGGCATTTCTGTATGTCACAGGGTACATTGATTATTTATGTTCCTTAAAGTGCAAAAGTGATACCCCTTTTTTTTTGTGTGTATATTTAGAGCACCTGCCATAAAAAGAACAAAACATATATCTTTTAAAAAAACTTGTTCATCAGTAAAAATCATATTATTAATGTGACAAATAACAAAGTAGCTTAACACTTTCTCATACCAAATATTCATTTTTCACACATATAGACCAAGAAACATAATATTTTTGTCTTGATAACAGCTGGCGTTATTGCTGACATTCTTTTTGTATAATTTTTAACGGTCTCTTTTCTTGTTGACTTCCGAATAGTTTCTGTTCCCGAAGACTTGCTTCAGATGAAACTTTTGTGCAATAAATCTTTGAATCTACTGAATCCAATATTTGTCATCAAGCATTAAAATCCATACTTTGACTTGGTCAGTTGCCTTTTTGTCAGAGAACATCCAGCATCATGAGGTGCTTTAATGTAGGCTCTCGTTTCTATAGAGCTTTCAACATTTTACCATTTTGAACAGGAATGAGGAATTTCAAACTGAATTCACCTTTTAACACCTAAGTTTGAGCTGCTCACTGGGCTTCTCTGAGAAGTCAGGAATAAATCAAACATAACATTCAACCACTAAAACTAATTTCCCTGTTCAGGAATGCAAGTAAATAACTACAATTGTACATCTTAATCAGGAAATAATAATGTGCTTTACTTTTTTCTGTTTTTTTGTAAGGTAGTACATTTGAAAATTCACGGAAAACAGTAATAATAATGTTGTCGAATTTAGAACGTTATTTCAGTTAAAGAGCTTACACATATTGGTGTATTAACCATTTCAGAAACATTAGAATGATTCTGGTAATTTCCAGTGCTGTGAAATTAGGGCAGCTGTGGAACAGAACTTAGTAGTTGGTGGTTCACACAAATTCTTTGAGGTATTTCTTTTTGCACCTAAATTAACATGTATAGTATAACCCAGGTACATTTTGCAGGTCAAGGTCAAAGGTCAAAGGCTAATGGGCATCATTTACCTTACCTGGTTGTAAATGTTCTTCAGGATTCCTCTAAATTTTCCACTTCAATTTTCCCCTCCCTGCCAGCTGCCAACCAACTTCCAGCCACTTTTTTCTTCTTTTTTTTTTTAATTTTTTGAATGACTTTTTGTGTTGACCTTGCACACCTTGCTGTCAGTAAGAGAACCTGTCTGGCAGCTGGTATCTAGCCTTTGTGGATATGTGAGCCGAGCTACACTGAAAGACTCACCACCAAAGATATGTCTGTAAAGAAATCACAACAAGCAACACTGTTATGGTTTCATTGGTAGTTTATTTCAACATTCAACATATGTATCAATTATCATCACTCACATATTCATGTTTTATGTTACCCAAGACCTGGACAATGGAAATGACAAATGTTTTATTGTGGTTTCATTGTTGATAACCAATTCAGCAATGTTTTATGTTCTGTTAACACTGAGGGAGTAAAGCTGTGGAATCAGCAACTGAAGCAAGGGGGTAAAATGTGTTGAAAAGGGGGAAATAAACTTGGCACCAGTTTGGTTTGATTGTAAAAGTAGAAAGAACTTGACCTTGGCAGACCAGAATAATACTGATATTTGTGAACCCAGAATAGTAGAGCTGTACGTAACTGTAAGAGTGTGACAACACTTGGCACCAGTTGTAAACAAGCAATAAAGTACAAAGTACACAATACAGTAGTAGTTACATCATAGTTTGGTGATATACTTTTATTTATTTCATGTTAGTAATTTAAGCAGAGTGTCCGCCGGCTGTGCTGCAGTACCTCTGTTTGCATTAGTTTCATTCACAATGTAATGGGAGCTACTTTGTGTTTTTGTCCTACGATGTAATGCTTTTCAAAGAATTATAGAGCTTCAACGTGATTATAAGAATGTTTTAAAAACAAGTCTCATGAAACTGTTTACTGTTACTGCCACACTGAACACATTCTTGTTGACTGAACAAGCTGACATGCATCATGAATTTTTGTGATCTTTTTGACACACTGATTGCATCAGAAAATGGAACCTTAAAAGTGGAAGCAACAAGTTCTGGTTGAGTCTGCAGTTTCATGTCAATAACAAGGCTACAAGGAAAAGCTGAGAGGACGTCAAACAGAGAGCATTAAGAGATTAATTTGGTCCAAATTAATAGCTTGGAAATCAGTTAAATACTTGCTTTTGTGTAAAGAGGGTGGTGTATTTATTTCACAACAGCAACACTTTCTTTTGATTATGTTGTAATGGAAACTGCTTTAAGGCTTCACACATAGAAGCATCACAGCAACTGCAGCAAGATACTTTAACTTCAAGACAAGTGTAGGCCCACTCAAGGCACTTAAACTCGTATAATCAAATAGATTCTTTTAATAAATGGACACGCCAATAGGGTCACACCTTACAATGAAGTACACAGAAATTGTCATAATTACCAAGCAATCAATGAGTGACCTGCTGCTAATAAGCCAGGAAGCCAATGACTCATGAACTGCTGATTGATCTACGTAAAAATTGGACAATTATTAATAGGTAAAAAATAAGTATGGTAACAAATGAGTAACTAACTGCCAGTTTACCAAAGCAACTAAAGAAACTTTATAGATACAAGCATGGTCAGATTTAGGGTCACATATTTACTCCTTCTTGTCCGAGATGTCCCAAGAACACTTTTTTTCCTTGCCTTAAAATCCACTTAGATGTTGGATTTAAACCTGCCCATAAACCCCTCTGCTTCAGCCATACTCAAAGGGCTGTTTTAATCTAAATCAGCTGAGCCCAATCTGACCACAAGCCTCTCAAGAAGTAGATCTGCTTTAGCTTTACAGCATTGAGCTCTAATGTTTACTGTGGCTGCACAGACATATTTAGGGGAGTTCAAGAGGAGTTGCCTGTTGGCTTAAGCTGGGGGAAAGTCTCAAATCTGGTGGTTTATTTCCTGATGACATAATTAGGGGATATTTAAAAAAAAATTGTCTGCTGAGGACACTTTCCTCTAAAAAGTTTGAAATTTCCGCCAATATACTGGATTGGCATATCGGCCATATATTTTTAATATGTGAAACTGGCATAGATGTTCCATGATCCACCATGTTGTTCTTACTGAATTTCTAAATTCAATGTTAACAGAATAAATTATCAGAAAATTAAATATTGCTTTTCTTGTTTCACATTTGTGTTGAGCACAAATAACTGTAACAATGAGGGGTTTGTGTAAGAAGAGATTTCATGTTATTGACAAAAAAACAATCAGTATCAGTCTGCAATAAAGAGCGCAAAAATATATGCATTTGGATATTGGAAAAAATCCAGTATTGTGCATCCTTATTTATTACGTAAGAAAATCCTCTCATGCTGAGTGGTCTTCCTAAATAGCAACTTAAATTTGCTTGGATGGGTTTTTGTCCAACATTATTTCAGCAATGTACATTTGATCGAGCTGCAGTTAGGCAGAGCTGTACCTCTGGGCCACATTGTGACATCACTGTGATGAGTGGCGTCAAGCCAGATTGCACTTCTTTGGACAGAGTTTGACTTGAGTGCTTGTTCCTGCTTTTACTGCATTGGGTAGAAACATAAATTGTTGTAAGATCTAGTCTTTATTTCCTCTGGAGATCATTCTGTTCTACACATTCACATCCAACACTTGGCATAACTAGCACAGCAAAACACAGATTTGTGTTTGGCTCGGTTTTTAGCACATTTTTTATTGAAATTCTATTTCATGGCTAGCTCATTCATTTTGTATTCTTCTTGACACATGGGGATGACTCCTCAATTGTTTTGTCTTTCCTGAGCAGGAGACAATGTCCAACACTCCTTCACTTGCCTTCTTAACTTATGAACTTTTGCACTGTCACAAAGACAGAAGATGAGGACAATATTGTCACTGTCTAGCACAAACCTGTTATCACAAAAACTGCTACTTAAAAAAAAAAAGAAAGAAAGAAAATGCTCCACAGCTGAATGAATCAATATTGTATTTCCCTGAATTCAATTATTGTTTTATTCTTAAATTTGGTGAAATGCTTATAAAATCCACTCACAAACATGAAAGGTGATAACAGTTTTGCAAAGTTTCATGCCAAGAACTGAAAATCATAAAAAATGGAGATAGGAGGTTTTTGCGGGACAGCAATAGACAAGGATTGTTTGGGATCACGCTTATTTTTTTGCCGGTCTGCATTCAAATAGGGGATGCCCTTTTCATACAGCAATTTATAATCACAAAGATAGGGATGCAGGATATTGGAGTTTTGTTGATATCTATCATGCAGATATTTCTAAAAACATTTTTGCTGATACCAATATTGATTGATTTATTGTTAAGAGCACAAATCCTCCACAAAATTGACCTGTTCTGTCTATTTGTTAGAAAAGGGCATATGCAAGCAAAATAAGATTTTATTCTTTAATAAATGACACTTTTGATTCATAAAAGTGGACATGCTGTGATAATGAGACAAACCATTTTGGTACATTTTCACATTCTGCCAATGTTACACCAAATATATGGGATATAAAAGGCACAAATGTGTGGCCAGAATATTGGCTGTAAACACTGGCAAAAATGTTAATTTCTGCCAATACCATTAATCAACATTTTAGGCAAATATCTGTCAATAATGATATTGTTTGGGTAAAATTGTGCAAGGCAAATTAACTAGGTGAAACGCAGCATATTTCTATGTACAATGAGTGATGACTAATGAGTGACTTATTTCAAACTTTGTCAAATATTTTCTGTTTGGCAGTAAACAACAGTGAGAAAAAAAAGATTTTTATGTGATTTTACAAAAATGTATTGAATCACATCTCTGCAAGGAATGAGGGGAGAAGTATAATCTACAGAATTATTTCCCCATTAAATTAGCAAACCATGTTTGATAATTTTTTCCTCATTTTGAGTCTTCAACAATGTCTTCAATCATTCTTTTTTTGTGTTAAACAGCTCCAAATTACACAAGTGGCTTCCTTTTAGCCGAATGCTGGTGTGTGAACTAGTGCTGTAAAGCTGTTTTACAAAGTTACATAGTGCTGAAGGCAGGCAACCAAGGCACTCTGTGGAAATAGATGGGCACTATTCTCCCTGTTGGATGTTACAATACTACAAGATTGACTTTCTGGCCACTTATGTAAAGTGTACAGTTACATACTGTTGCCTTAAATCTACATAAAGGCAAGTTTCTGTGTTATTTCCATGTTAACCTCTCGTGGCTCCAAGTCTGGTGTGCAACATCAAATCACAGAATAAGACATCATTATTATTAGAACAAAGTGTTAGATCATCTCTGTGGAAAGAGTCTCTTATATTTTCTCCAAGAGCTCATATGTGAGGACGATGTCTGTTACATAGAGAAGCAGGTTAGCGAGGCACATACAGTTCCCCTTTCTTCCATGAGAGGGCGACATAGGACGGCCATCTTTTTCCACGTTATTGTTGTTGAATGGAGAAGGCTCTTCTCTATTTGTGTCCACAGCCTCCAACTCATCAGCACTCACATTAACATCATGCAAATACACTTCAAAAAATATAAAATTCATGGGGTTAGGGTACATATTTATATTGATTTATACATACATATATACTTTAAAGGAATGTTAATCTATTATTTGTGTATTTTCTCCTTACAAGGTACAAAATAAGTTTCATACTATGTAACACAATATATAATCAACATATTAAAAAAACAACTCATCAGTCCTTTTTCATCTTTAAGAGAAAAATCCATAATAAAAATAAGTTCTATGTTTTTTTCACTTATATCTTACAATATATATTCTCTCTGTCAAAAAAACACGCACACATGTCCCATTTTTGTTATTGTTCGTGGTTTCTCTTGGCGGCAAATTGGCAATGGTGTTAGAAAAATAAAATCACAAAATGGTTGTGCTCAACAGCGTGGAAAAAAATCTCTGAGCGACAGCCTCTCTGACGTACGGAATTCACAAAATGGCAGCGGTGGGTGTTGCAAAACAAACTAAAAAAACTCTTGAGGGTGATGTTACAACGGGCACTTGGAGCAGCCGCAATCCAGAGCAGTTTCCATCTCCTCCGAGTACGAGGTGCCGTCAGTGCAGCGGAAAACCACCTTCCTCCTCCTGGTCTTGGTGACGCCGCAGCAGACGCCCGGGGGTGCTGCTGCATGGCAGGATCGAGGACAGTCCATGCGGGGGATCTTACTGGTGGACGTGCATGTCCTCAGAGGTTGGTGGCGCTTTAGCTGCTCCCTCACCATCTCTCCTTGACATGTAAGCTCTAGAAATGAGCGAAGTCATAAAACAAACATGAATTCAACAAAGGTTGTGATACCCTGACCAAAACTTTTATGTGATGCTAACAAGACTTAAACAGTAATAACAAGTGTTTCAATATCCAGACATTAAAATAGGATCATTACCTCTGCCAAGGAGGTTATGTTCTTGGCCCCGAATGTTTGTTTGTTTGTTAGCAATATAACGCAAAAACTACAGGATAGATTTAGATTTTCAGGAGATGTTGGTAATTGACCAACTTGAAAATGTTTAGATTTTGGTGATGATCCAGAAATCCAACTTTAGTAAATGATCACTTTTGTTCAATAACTGGCGAATTAATCATGATATCAACAAGATTTTGTGTGCTAGTGTGGGTTTTCAGGGTCAAGGAATCATATTATGATGGTAACTTTATCATGGACCTATTGCTTATAGATGTAACAGCAATATGTGAGCTACCTTGGCGGAGGACTGTACTCTCTGATTGCTTTCTAGTATGTTATTCTAAACTAGACGTGCATGGGGGATCATAACCCTCTGCCAAGGCATTTTTGACTCTATTTTCCCAATCTCACAATGTTGACAAATCTTTGAAGACTTCCCGGATCCATATTTGGATTTGGATCACCACCAAAATCTTATCACGTCTTCCTTCTGCCATGACTAACATTCCCAGAAAATGTCATCAAAATCAAACCATATCTTTTTGAGATATCTTGCTAATAGACAGACAGATAGACAAATTCCGTCAGTAAACTCCTGCAAAGATTCCTAATTGCACAAATACATTGGCAACATTTTGAAACTCTGCCTCTGACTCTTATTGTATTGGTTCACTGAAATAAGCACTTACGAGTTGTGATAAATTCTGTTTCTTGCACACTGCCAAAAAATCACCCATATTGAACCCCCAGCAACTGCAATGCCCTCTGATAACAACTCAAGCTTTTTACACGTTTTGGTAATCAAGTTATCTACAGTGAGCTCGGAAAAACTTGAGTCATTTCAATGCAATTTCTGGAAGATATTAAACTGTAAAAATCATAAAAACTGCCAACATCTGACGATCAGCTGTCGATGTGCAGCACTTTGTTACCTTGACAATAAGAGACTTTTTCAAAGGTTTGAACATGATGCAAATGCCTGTTTATCTTCACGCATGTAGTGCCTCACAGCAAGAAGGTTTATGGTTCAATCTGCCTGTCAGAAGTGAGCCTTGATCACCTCTTTAAGGCAAGCTTGGCGTGGTTGTATGTACCAAAACAGGGACTAGTTACCGTTTTCAAATACGGTCAAACAAACAGCTCCAAACATCCACTTGTACCAGAACAACACTCCCAAATGATCTAGTCGTGGAAAAACCCCGTAAGTCTTTGTTTTACCTGTTTCACAAGTTGGCCCAGTGTATGCTGGCTGACAGTGGCAGATGGGCTCTCCTCCTTCAGACACACGGCACTCCCCGTGCCCGCAGCGATGCCCCCTGCAGGCTGGAGGCTCTTGACGTCTGTCACAGAACTGACCCTGGTAGCCTTCACTACATTTACAGCTGTAGGACTGACCCTTGGGCACACACAGACCGTTCACACATCTGTAGTAAAAGGACAGGGAGATGATAAAACTGGTTAGGGATGATTTGTATATAGAAGTGGTTGTGTAAATATTTTAATATGAAGTCAGTAATACACTGCATTTATTTTACTTATCTGTGCATTAAACACCTTTTAAATAATTAGTCTTATAAAGTTGTTTGAGACCATGTAGCATCTTTCTTTACTTCAATGCACAAAGTCAAATCCTCACCTGCTGTTCTGACAGGGGCTTGGTGTCGTCGTCTGGTCACAGAGGGCTCCAGTGCGTCCTGGTGGGCAGTCACATGTTACACCTGTGTCTCCTCCCTCCCTGCACGCTCCCTGAGCACACACACTGCAAGTATGGCACCCTGCAAGAATACCATCACCCTGGAGACAGAAGAAGAGGAAAGTGTGACCTTCAAAGCTGCATTTAGGTATTTTACGTTAAAACGACTTTCATGGTAAAGCTTATAATAATCTGTTTGATGTAGCACTATTGTGATTACCTTGCCCTCTAACCCTTGTGTCCGTGCTCCTGCAGCAGTCCGGTAACTCAAGTCCTGGGGCTCTCCGTTGATTCGGACGTTGTGGATACAGCCGTTAAATGCCTGAGGAGAACGCTCAGGCCCGGGTCGTAGACCAGAGGCTACCACCTGAGCTGGAACACCTTTGTCATCAGATGAGGAGCCATGAGAAAAGATGGAGCAGAGGTTACTTGCCTGTATTTTTTCTTTAATTTTTCAGAAATTTGGTCTCAAGAAAGTTCCTTACAAAAACCTATGCAAGATACATGATACAATGTTCTTGAACAGCCAAATATTCTTAGATGTGTTCTTAATTTGATGTAGCAGCTTGTGCTTTTTCCTATTAGCTGGGACGTCAGTGGCTTAGTCTGTAATTGGAAAGCTGCAGATTCAAGTCCAGCCCCAGCTGCCACATGTTAAGGTGTCCTTGGGCAGGAATTAACCCCAAATTGCTCCCACTACTGTGTCAGTGGTGTTCAAATGAGTATGAAAGAGTGTGAATGTTTTAGTTGATACTAAAGAACAAGTTGCTTAGACACTCTGAACCATCAGTGAGTGAACAGGTGTGAAAGAGAAGATGTGGCCTGTGGTGTAAAGCTGCTTTGAGTGGTCAAAGGCTAGAAAAGCTCTATATAAGCTCAAGTCCTTTTGCCATTACCATTCGTGCACATTTACCTATTTAGAGGAGAAAAATGTTTCTTTCAAGTCAACATAAAGGCATGAGACTGAAGGGCCTTGTATGAAGGATAAAACAGATAAGTAGAGATCTAGAGATGTAAAAATGGTATCAAATGAGTAAAAAATATTGATAGTACATAATAAATAAATACAGAAGTAGTTTAAAAGCAGATGATGTACTAAATGAAATATTTTTTAGAATTGCTAATATATATATACATATATATATATATATATATATATATATATATATATATATATATATATATATATATATATATATATATATATATATATATATATATATATACATAAACATTTCACAATAATCAAAAGCTTATCCAAAAAGAAACAAAATATCAGGTCCATACCTCAAAATATTCTGACATTATTCTATGGATATGACATTGTTTTTATCACACATACCTATCTAGGTGTCTCAGTTTGACAGTTTTGGGGACAAACAAGAAAAACTTATTCTACAGGTATTTGCCCCTCTGAAAATACTGTTGAATACCACTTAGATTTATAGTTTCATGCCATGTCTTTCTTAATTTAGCATACTGCTTAGATAATGGTAAGTGCACAAATCAAACTCATGCCCTGTTATCATTCAAATGTTAGAAAGACTGTTGTTAGAGTTTGTTCTTATTAAAAAATCACAGAAAGGGAAACTTTGGTTGTTATGAAAACCCCAAATTTAAAATGGCAAAACAGGTTTTAGACCAAATGTTTTTTTTTCCATAACAACAGAACGTATATAAAGACCACTGCTTTAACTGTTGCACAGTATTATTATGCTTTTCTAGTGCTTCATAAAATAAGACTGTGTGCTTTTAGGGGTGTGTTTTGCCCTCGGTGTGAGGAAAACCTGACCAGAAACATTTCTCCATCTCCTCACCACATCCCTTGCAGGGATTTTCTACCCCTCTGTGAGTGTTTGCTTGTTTTAAGTCTATTTGTATGTTCCTATGCATGGCAGATGTGATCAAACCACAAAAAGGCAGTCAAGACAATGAAAAAGTAACGTCCACATGTGTGTATTCAGGGCATGTGCCAACAAAAGTGCGTATACCTCCGATGTAAAGCTGGGTGTTGTGGTCAACAGAGGGCTGACGTGCTAGCTTTCCCAGGCTCTTGGGGGCGCCATTATCCACCACCAGGCTCAGTGAGCGGTTCTGGATCAGCAGCTCGACTGTGTGGAAGAGGCCATCATTCACAGACTCCACGCTGCAACAAGCAGAGAGACAAAACAAGAAAGAAAGGAAGCAGAGAGTTTCAGTATGGTTCCTATTATGATAAATTAGAGCTGAATTCTACACCAGACAAGAGATTAGAGAGGGAAAAAACATGAGTTAGCAAATTGGAGATGCAAGACACAAAACAGACTCCTAACATTCATAAGTCAAACATTTTTTTTTTTAACTTTTGCTTTTGTTTTGTTGTGTTTGCAAATCGACCAAAGTAAATGAAAAGAAATGAGGGGAAATCTGTGTTTACATGTTACTCTGGGATATAAAACAGACTGATTACATCCTCTGTGATGTTTTCTTTCGGAAGAGATTAAAAAGTGCCCTTGATCTTGGTCACTGTTTGCCAACATGTGGGTTGAGGCCCAGATAGGGTCTCATTGCTTCACACAGGCAAACTTATTGTAAGGGTGTTTAAACAACTATCACTACTGAAAGCAGTGTCAGGATTTGGGATGTTACTTGTGGAGTACCCCAAGGAACAGTAATGGGCCCCAGACTATTCTTTTTTTAATGTATCCTTTTTGCAGATGATACAAATCTATTTTGTTCTGGAAAAAAACTAAGAATGCCATTGTATAATTCTCCAAGATTTAAATACCTGAGGAAAAATAAATTCATGGCTCACTGTATGGAAACACAATGAAAATTCTTGGGGATATTTAGCCAATCATTTATAATGTTAAAATCTCCAAAGCTTTGAAAGAAAATTAACTTAGTGTTGATTAATCATATATCATAATAGTGTTGAGGCAACTGTGTTAAAAATATAAAAGACACAATAATCCTGCAAATTATACATACATTAAAATGCCTTGAGAATAAACTTCTTTCTCTCATATTGTCTCATATTGTCTTGATCTGAGCTTAGGATGGCTGTAAATTCTGAGG
Organism: Cetoscarus ocellatus; assembly: GCA_037902135.1. Taxonomy (NCBI): domain Eukaryota; kingdom Metazoa; phylum Chordata; class Actinopteri; order Labriformes; family Labridae; genus Cetoscarus; species Cetoscarus ocellatus. Next base: position 11,782 of record JBAMNC010000951.1, read on the forward strand.
TTATTCTACAAATAACAAGCCATGCATAATTCATACAGCTAGTTATTTTGCTAATAACAAAAACACTTCATTTAAAGTTCAAGAAGTGTTTGTGAGTGTACCGTGAAAAAAGGAAAAACAGGTACTACATGAAGATGTCACAGGGGTTAAGCCAAAGGTACAAATAATCTTTGTGTTTGGTTTTTTGGTGCTTTTCAGCTGTGGATTTGATCACATTGTTAGAGAATGTTGGTCACAGCACAAGAAAAGAGGGATTTGATTTTGGTGGTGATCTCATGACGTATGTGGATACAGGAAGGATTCATTACCATTGCCTAAAAGGACAGTTTTCCACATTTTCTCCAAGAACTTGGCAGAGAGTGTTGAAAATGTCTTGGTGGGGGTTTTAACTCTTGGAGCTCTGCTAATTTTAAAAGGTGCTATTCTTAGTATGACTTTGTTAAAATACTGCTGCTATTGCTATCACTACTTCTACTAAACATAATCTACAATATGTAAAATTAGCCTTTTTAAATTAGGAGCTCTACATTTAAAAAAAAAAAAAAAAATATGACAATCAAAGACAAGCTGTCAGCTCTGCCTACCTCCGCTGCTTCAAATTGAGGACTCTATTCAATAAAAAAATTACACTCTATAAGGTGTCTTTACAAAAAAGAAGAACACTGTATATTGTTAATTGATGAATTTATCATAATGAAGGAGAATGGCTGTTTAAAGTGGCTTTCCTTGCTCACGCTGTATGCTACTCCTAAGATGGTCTGGAATCAGGATAGTCAATTTTAACAGTTCTTCCTTCTCATTATAGTGAACAAAAATGATGGACTACTGTGAAGTACCATATGGAGAGCAGGTTTTGTGGAAAATAATCAACAGTTCTTTTTTTTTTTTAAAAAGAAGGAAAACAAACAACAAAAACAAGTGCACAGCTGAGATGGGCTGAGTTGAGCAGCATGTCTCAACTTGTGCAACACTGCAGGGGTCTTAGGATGGAGATGTTGGTGTTAAGTGTTACAGACCAAGCTCTAGTGACAGTAAGTGCAGGCAAGACTTGTCATGGCCCTTCACAAGAAAGATGCAAAAACATTCAAAACAGCAGCAGATCACGCTTCCTTCTGAAGCAGTCTTTGACACAATATTCAGTGTCCGGTGTTTTAATCGTAGCTAAAATGTGTCTTGTCGCAATTCGAGCTTTAAACATTTAAGTTCTCCTGGCAGTGAAAATTATTTGAATTATATAAAGCAAAGTAATATTCAAACACATTGTACCCTTAACAGCCACCCTCAAACCCTAGACTCCTTGGTTGCAGAAGGGGCTCTTATAAAAGAAAAGGGTTGATATTATTGAGGGGAATTAAAAGTTTCCACTGAAGGAGAGTCTGCTGTGTAAGAAAATTGTGACCCTGTGTACCACGTCTGACCCTGAGAAGTGAATATATGTATGCGTTTGTGAAAATGTGTGTCTAAGATTCCCCACTAAACGGTTTTAGCTGGAGGGGGGACAGACAGCTATAGAGACAGTGGTTTGGCACGGCCTAGAGACTCAGAGAGAGAGAGTGAAAAAGAGGTGGAAGTCGGGGTGGTAAGAAGTTGACTCTGCCTCCTTTTACCCATGCTCCTCTTCCTGATGAACCCGGAGAAAACGAGCAGAACATCAAAAACACAAAAGAACAAGTGAAGCCTCTTTTTTCCTGCTGGTGGTCTGCCTCAGACTCCCACTGTGGAAAACAGCGAAACAATGCTCGGCTTTGTCTGCACTGGTTACTGCTAAAGAGAGTCTAATGTCAGCCTTTGATTGACAGCTGTTTGTACAGTGTTCAGATTACAGTGATGTAACATTTACAATAAATGGAGCAGGGATGTGAGTTCTGGAGGTGGGCCAGTGGGACTCTTTAAGAAAATGCTGACCAAAGGGAGAGAAGCTGGGTATGAAAGGGGAAATATTGGCATTTAATTATGATTATACAGTTTTGAGTTCAGTACAGCATGTTATAACTGAGAAATCATACAAGAGGCAGTCATGATGACCAATATAGGAGAACAACCTCACTGGAACTTAAAGTCTTAGTTTGGGTATTTTGATGTGGTGTTGCTAGAGGTCCATGGCACTGGTTAATATGACTGCCGATGAAGAAACTTGCAAGCATACAAAGCGGTACACAGTGCCACCAAAAGCCTCATAATAAACCCACATACAGGTTAAAAATACTCAAAAAATGTGTTGGCTCGACATTATGCTACAGTATGATTCTTTACAGTGTCGAACTTTTCCTCGACAAAGCCCCTGTGTTTTGAGCTTAGGTATGTTTGTATTACCGCTTTCCTGCTAAAATTAGTGGGTCAACGTGGGTTTTGTCAACGCAGGTAAACCTGCTAACAATCGGCAAGTGACTGCTTTCCCATTGGCAGAAGACCCAGGTCTAATCCCCAGCAGACAAGCTGTGTGGCTGTTTTTTTTCCTCTGGTGTGTCAAGCTAATGTCATCACGTTGATGACATCATCAGCGCAATGGAAAGGAGCATGGAAGCCATGGACACGGAGGTCAAATGTTTTCCATACTTCGTACTTTTGTCCCTCTTTAAAAATGTACAAACTTAGCGCAGACTAAACGACATCTGAGCGCTGATGATACGAAGGGGGATGGAATTTGTTGCTGAGATGGCAAAGAGTCTCAGAAGTTTCAGACGGATATTATGCCAACGTCATCCTGTAAATTACCGCGTTCACCCGGGTGTGATGTTCCCACTGGAGCCGACTGGAGGCGAGCCGATAAAAACCTGTGTCTCTTGCAGGGTCAGTCGACCCGGGTCTAAATGCCGATTAGACCCTTACCCAGTGCTGACAGGAGCTGACTGTTACCGTGTTTAAACAGGGTTTTTGGCCAGTGGGAAAGGGGTATATGTTTGGGGGTTATGTATCCTTTCACCACCAGCTGGTCAGGTTGTCAGAGGAAACAGCAAACACCAACTTAACTCACTCAAACTGAACTAAAAATGAGCAATAATGACAACGTGTCTTTAATTGTGGGTACGAGAGGATATCCTTACTAACCTGAGTACAAAAAGAAAGAACTTTTGAAGATGGAGTCACCGGTAGAAAGAGGGAAGGAGAACGGAGGAGCAGGACAGATCACCTGATGGTGCAGATAAATAACGTGTGAGCTCATGGCTGCAAACTCGGAGGCCCACCACTGTCACGAGTGGGCCTTAGTAGCATGGCTTCTCCTGGACCTGGCTACAACATGTAGCACTCTGACCTGATCTAATAGGAGGAGTGGCTGATAGAGGGATACGTAGCCCTTTTTTGCATCACAAAATAGTCCTAAGCACAGGGCTTTTGTCTCGGAAAATTTAGACGCTGTAAAGAATCTTACTGTATTGTATTGCTGAGTGAACATGGGTTAATTACATGGCTCTCAGTGGCACCATGTACTGCCATGTACCGGTTAGCATCAGCCCCTGGATCTCTCCCCCCAGGGATCCATGTGTCCAAGCTCCACTCTACAACAATTCTGAGAGGCCCAAGCAGGACCGCCCAATCAGATTCTTTAAAAGCAGGAAGAGGTGCAAGCCAAGAGGGAGACGACAGCAGGAAGAGACTGCTCACACAGAGATTAGCATAGATGCTAGCAGCTTCAGTAGCTGTTTTATCAGATCTGGACCACATTTTGTTGTTCAATAAAAAACAAATAACAACACTACAAACTTCTCTATAGAAGGGATGTTTTTTGCTCCACTTTCGGGATGTTTTGGCCAGTTTGTTCTACAAAGTAGCTTAGGTCCTGTCCTTTACACCAGGGCAGGAGCACCCTCCTACTACATTATCTGATTGGCCAAAAATGAATCTGGATGAATCATCCAATCACCTGCTGGATATGCTTTTGAAAGGTTCTGTTTATTCCTGAAAACTTTCTTTGGACTGTTTCCCAGACGGAGTAGTAAAACATCTGTCGGTCCATCTGGTGGTAACAGATCCTTTAAAAAAATCTCTGGATCCACATCTAGATTAGGATCACCACCAAAATCTAATCACATTTTTCTTGTGCTATGATCAACATTTCCTGAAAATGTCACCAAGCTCCATTCAGAAGTTATTGAGATATTAGTGAAAATGTGAGAAACTGCTCCATCTCACAATGAAATTCTTGTATCTACTTTCAAATTCGAATCATCACCAAAATCTAATTGATTGGTTCTTGGCACATTTCTGACCTATCCTGAAAATTATATAAAATTCTGCACATATCTTTTTTGAGTTATCATATAAACAAACAAACAAAGAAACAAACCCTGGTTAAAAAACAAACAAACAAAAAAAAAACAGTAATTTAAATAAATGGGTTAGCAGGAGCAATCAGAAACAAACCCATCTGTGCAGATAACAATGGCAAGGAAAAAAGATTGTGTGCTCTTGGACATTCATCTAATTCAGCATTTGGTTTCTAAAATTAGAGCCCCTACTTCACTGTAGACCCAACACAGATACATCCATGGTTTCCATTAGGAGCTGTGTAATTCAATAATGATCACAAACAGGCCTGCTGCAACTGAACAAAATGATGGTCTGCTCGCCTGAAAGATTAGCTCACTATCTCACTCCCCTCCTCCTCTATGATTGCTTTGTATTGACTTTTATACTCCACCCCTCTCTTTTGTACATGTCTTTCTCCACTTCATCTGAATTTCTATTTTTTTCCCTTCTCAATTCACATGTACCTTTTTTCCTCTCCTCACTTTGCTTTTCTCTCCTTTCTCACTGTAGTGACAATCAGCCCTCCTCCTCTCCCTCCTCTAAGGCTTCTCTGCTGCAGTTTAAGCGCCACTTCATCCCCTTTCAAATTCGCTCAAGTGTCTGCAAGTCAAATCAAACGACAGCTCAAGATATTCAGAAAGTAATTTTATGAGCATGTTTGAGCTTCACAGTTTCTTTGTTGGCACACAGACAGATACATAAAAATACATGCAGGAGCTCCACCAGGTGGCAGCAGAGGACTGGTGGTCAGAGCTTTTGTGAACTAGCGGACCCCAGACCCACATTTGGATTGAGTCGGTTTGTTTGATGTTGAATGATGAGGCTTAATCAGTGACTGGACAGGATGTTTGTCAGGTCATTATTATAACACGTTCGTGTTCAGGAGTAATTCCAAATGCAACATTAACACATAGTAAAAAAGACAACTTTACATAAATCTGACCTGTCTTCTTTGATGGGTGTGATTGAGAGACACTTGCATGTATATTTTGAGTTTTTTGAGGTCTTGTATGATGGCAGAGTGAAAAAACAAAACAAATCCATTATGGGTAACAACAAGGCTGCAACAAATTTCAGCTGTCCTATATCTATAAAGTTTTTGACATATGATGGCAGCTATTCATACACTGTGCTGACTGACACTGACATTGTTTCTGCACATCGTCCAGAATAAACGCAAACGCGAGCTGCAGTCTGCAGGACCAGTAGGGCCAGTGTAAAGGAAGAGGAGAGATGACAAATTAACCACAGCAGCAGAAACAACTATCAGAGAGTTTTTAAGGCAAACTGATAAATCAAGACCACAATCATTCACATTTAAATAGTGTGTGAGACTGCCCAGACATAAGCATCTAGCTGTCCAGAAACAAGGAAATAAATTTGGTGTATCAGTTAAACTAGTGACTGTGTAAATTTGTTACTCTGATTTGACACCATGGTTGACTTTGTTTTTTAGACTGATTGTTTAAGCTTAGTTTATGTGGCGGTATTATCTCACATTTAAATTAATGATTGGATTTTTTTGATACATGACTGGTATAACACTCAGTGGGTATTAAACTCTCTACTCTCACAGGCTCTTTGTCTATCAACAGTCAGTCGCAAGTCATCAGTTAATACAGTCACTCATTAAACCTTAACACTGAGACTGGTATGATGGTTCATGGGGGATGAATCTCATAGAGATGGAGCGCGGATGGTGTTGATGGTGAGGTCTGACCACTGGTTGTCAGCAAACTTTTGATGATAACAATGAGAAATGGTGCTTTTTTTGTTACTTCTACTCCCAGAGTTACTGCCATGTATGCAGATTACTTCTAACACAACAAGTTATAACATATAGCCTGAGGTCTTTTTGTGCCCTCTAGTGGTATCTTCCAGTAACACATGTGCCATAAAGAGAAGTATATAAACGAAAATGTTCATGACACCAACAAACACAAAAGCAAGGACACTGAGAAATTAAATCATCGGCTTAAACCTTAAAGCTTAATGAATCTATATTCAAACAAATGCAATGAGGACAGATTTATGATCTGGGCATCCATGGCTTTGTTGCTACTTGGTTCACTGCTTCTGCAAAAATTCTGTGTAATGTAAAAAAAAAGAAAAATTCTTGCAACCAATCAACAGACTGCATTGGCTTTAGCTCCACCCTTTGGGGGTTGGCTTAGTACACCTGGCATGCCAACAAAAGAATGCCAAACACAGTGGGACGGTATTGACCAGTTATTTGGGTACCCATCGGACAGTGGAAGCGCATACAACTGCTTCTTGAGCCTTGCTGAACCAGCTTGGTAAAAATGCAGCTTGCAGAGTCTAAAGAAAAGAATGTTCTAGACCTATTCTTTCGTAAAGTGTCAAGAGATAACATTTGTCATGAATTGGTGCAATACAATAATAGACTTGATTGACCTGATATTGATCCACTTTTTTTGCTATCCAGTATGCTGTGCGGGTTATATGACTTTAAGGTATTAAAAGTAACTAACTTGGCATATTACCACCTACTGTATTGAAGTCAGACACACTCAATTCCGCCAGTGCTAGTATATTTGAACAAGAGCATTAGTTCAGTAAACAGCCTCATTGAGTTCTAAGAGTGTTTTGACTTAACCGTGTAGATCAACATACTGACTGAGCCCGAGTAACTCATGCCCCCAACCATCCTGCCAGTACAAAACTGTGACAAATCATGTCAAAGCTGCATGCTCTCCAACTTGTCTGTTCAGACCGATAGGATTTAGTGCCATGTTTAAAGCAGCCTTAATCTGATTTAAAATAATCAAATTTGATGTGAGTTGTGCAGTTTAACATAAAATCAGATCACCACAAATAAGCAATAAAAAAGTATCTGGCTCAGTTTTGCCTCTATGGTATGTAAGAATTCTTATTTTGTTTGCCTAAACCCATAAAGGAGGTCAATTTTGTGTCTTTGCATAATAGAATTTACCCTGAATTATTAGATATATACACACAAATAAACTTCTGGGCAAGGAATGTCCTCAAACAAGAAACAAGGTTTTTGTTTTGGAGACTTGAGCCAATGCAAACTGAAATGTAATGACGGATCACTGGTTGAAAAAACCTAGACTGGTGAAAAAAACAACAACTCACTTACACTGTGGAATCCAATCAGTCATCCTATCTTGACTATTCATTTAAGCAGTGGTGTGTATTTGACCATGAACTCTGAGTGTTTGTGAATGTGTACATTTTTGTTTATTTGTGAGGCATCCATGCATGGTAGTGTTATGTCTGATTAACACGCATATAAACTGAATGTTCTTGTATGTTTATCCATTATTATCTAATTATATGATACAGGAGGTTGTTTTTCTTTGCATGTTAACAATTCTGCATGTGTGTGTGAGCTCTGCCCAGTCTGATTAAATTGATGTTCAGCAGACAGCCATCCTCGGCCCGTATCGCCGCGATAACCTCGATTGGTCAATACTGAGACAGCAGCTGCTGAACAGTGAGCTCCTTCACTGTTTTCTCTCCCTCTTTTTTCTGTTTTCATTAAACCAGGCCAGCCAGTTCATGTGTAATTTGTACTTTTCAGGTGCAGATCGGTCAGGTTTTGATATTCAGTTTCAGGAAAGGGTGCTCTTAGTTTCAGGCCCTATCAGGTTTCAGTATTAGAATATTTGAGTTGCCTTCGAGGGCTTTAAACCTCGAATGTTCAAGGACTGTCTGTTTGTTTAAACCACAGCCTGGTGGGTTTATGAAGCCACGTTTAGGTCAGACATTCAGTCACTAATCTTGACGGAAATCATTCAGAAAGCCCTGTATAGTCTGTAATATACTATTGGGTTAGTTTTATTGAATTTATCTATATATCAAGGCTTAAACAAGATAAAAGACAACTTACCTAAATCGTTCTAAGCCAAGTTAACAGAAAAGAAAAGTAAAAAAAACATTTGATACATTTGGTATGTAAGTTTTAAACACTGGACTGTTCCTGTCAGAAATTTTATTATGTTTAAAATTCAAGCTACTACACTGCAAGTATGAATGGAAGAGTGTAGTCAACCCTCTGGCTGGTTTGGATTTCAATTTGAAATGTTAGCACTGCAAACTTTGTTTTTTTTAATTGTCTCCTTTGTGGACGTTGAGGGTGTAAAAAAAATAGCCTGCAGCATAAATATCGTAATTGACCAAATCAATTTTTGTGCTTATTAGAGCATGACCCCTTGCTGGCTTCCCACACAATGAAAACACCCCCTGTGGTTAAAGTAGGCACTGCAGCCAGGTATTTAGGCCACAACTTTTCTGTAAGTGTAACTTTTCCACTTAAAAATATTTGTTTTAAAGTCAGTCTAATAACTTTCAATAGCAAGAAGGGTGTCTACCCCATTTCCATGGTGTCATCCATTTATTCATCCATCCATCTATTCATCTGTCATTCCATTCACTCACCTATCCAGCCAACCAGCCAACACTTCAGCAGGCAAGCTATCAATCCATCCATTTTTCTTTCTTTCAGCCACTCATCTATTTTTTCTTTATCCAAAACTTATTGATCTTCCACTCATTTGTCAATCCACCAATCCATCTATCCAGTCAGCCAACTAGCTAATTGATGAGACATTTCTCCAACCATTTACCCATCTAGCCTGCCAGTTTTTTAGCTAGCCATACATAGTGTATCTGTTACCTCCATCCATTCATCATTCCTTCCTTCCTTCATCCAGCACTCTATCCATCCATCCATCCATCCATCCATCTGTCTAGCCAGTCGGCCAACTTTTTTTGTGAGACATATATCCACCAATCTATTCTTTCATCCATCCATCCAGCCAGCATACATCCATTTATCATTCTTCAACTATCTTTCCATCCACTCATCTATCCAGCCAGCCAGCTCCTTGATTGGACTTCTGACTATCCATCCATCCACCTATCCATTTGGGCTGTCACTTTCCCCAAAAATCAAACGTGATTTGATTTTGAGCATTCATAATACATAATAACTGAAGATATTTGGTTATTAGCGTGATGACCTTTTTCCATGTCTCTGGTGGGGGCGCCTGCCGAGGAGGACTTGGAAGTACTGGGCTAAGCACTTGACAAAGCTGATAAATGGGCCTACGGATTTTTCATAGTGGGCCAGTTGCTTTGAACAGAGGAGCCCAAAGTGCTTCCATATGCCATCCTCACATTTTTTGGTGTTGTCATTGTCTGCTCAGAGTGGCTTTGCCTTTCCTGCATTTCCTCAAGGTGTCTTCTTGTTTTGGTAGTTTCCAGCAGACTACATGCAGCTGTTGTTGAGGTCAAGTGAGCGCTGACCAATCAGGTAACAGTGGGAGTGCCCTCTGCTGGATCAGGAAGTTCACTGCTCCAGGCACCCTAATGTGCTAGTGAACTGCTGATTTTATGTTCAAATGTTTATTTACACTTGAGGTATGGATTTTTATCCCCATACTTGAATGGATATCAAAATGTCAAGTATTTGGTGACAGCCCTAACATCCATTCATTCATCCATCCATCCATCCATCCATCCATCCATCCATCCATCCATCCATTAATGTAACCATTAACCCAACCAGACTGTCAGTCATACATTTACCTATGCCTTCCTTCCTTTATCCAGCATTCTATCCATTCATACATCCATCCATCTAGCCAGCTTTTTTAGCTTTACAGTTATCAACCAGTCTATTCACTCTCCATTCATTCATCCAGCCATACATCCATATAACATTATTATTCATCTTTTCAACCTTTCATTCACCCATCTGTAAGGCCAGTCAGCTCCTTGACATGACCTATAACCATCCATTCATCCATCTATCCATTTACCCATTTACCCATCCAGCCTGGCAGCCTTCTAGTCAGCCATATATTCATCTGTTCCTTCCTTCCCTCCTTTATCTAGCACTCTTTTCATCCCTCCATTAACCCATCTATCCAGGCAGCCAGCTCCTTAATTGGATTTTCATTCAGCCATCCATCTATGAATCCACCCATCCATCTATTTACCCATCTAGAAAGTCTGCCATCCAGCCATATAATTATCCATTTCTTTTATTCATTAAGTATTTGCCCATGCATCTAGCCAGCCAGTTTATTTAGCTGGACATTTATTTGTCCATCTATTTATTCTCTATTAATTCATGTAGCCAAACATTCATTTCATTTTTAACCATTTTTCTATCCCTCCATCCAACCATTCTTCTTTCAATCCTACAACCTTTTAATCCATCTATCTAACCTTCTATCTATCCTTCAATTCATCCCTACACAATTTCTTTTCTCTGTTACTCTTACCTCCTGTTTCTCCTCCATCCTCTGCCTCCTGTTAATGAATAACAGTAATTGTGTCCCCTCTGACCCAGAGGGGGATTGCCATGGCATCAGTAAAGGGCAGCACACTAATACACAACAAACACAGTCTACCCTACATATGTATGTCCATTTAATACCAGGTATGGCTAAACAAATTCATGTGTTTTAATAAGGGCTCAGCAAAAAACTTGAACACCTTTAGCATTTACCGTTTTGTCCCTCTCTGTGACTTCCCTCAACCTGATGTGTGTTTTTTAAATCATAACCTGTACATGTGAAAAACTTCTGGGTTTGGACATTTCAATATTGATGCTAAAGCTCATTTACAGTTTCAAGCTCTGGCCTGAACGACTTCATTTCACCTCATCATTGGACACTGGCTCAAACAAACTGCCCTCTCTATAGCTCTCTGGTTTCAACACAAGATAACTAACCCAGAGCATGGCAGCAGTCCATGGCCCTCAGATAGACAACCGCAGTGACTAAACAGACAGTGCGTGTTTGAATGCTGCCAGAAATGCTGTCCTCAGATTGTGGTGGTGAAATTGTTCTGGTCAGAATCAGACAGACGGTTGGACGATGCGGGACATTATACTGTGCCGGCCTGGCCAAGCAGTTTGAGTCAGTGAACAACCAATTTCCAAATTAGGGCAGAAAAGTCTATTTGTAATGCTCAAAATAGCCTAATCAAAAGATGGCACATTCAAGGCAAAACAAACCATCTTATGGTAAAATGAGCTCAGTGCAGGAGGAGAGCTTGGCCTCTTTAGTTAAAGACTGCTGACACTGGAACATGGTTAACTCAGTGTTGTATTCAGATCTGATTTGATCAACATCTGTTCCTTTGCCTCATATTCCTGTTAATGTTTGTTTCTAGCTCATAAGTAGCTTGGTTAGTTTCACAATAGTTCACCGCTCTGGAGGGTAGACTCTAAAGTCTACAAACTTTTTCACTTTACTTCAACCAGTAACATATTATCATTACGTAAAACATTATAATTAAGGCTTTAAGCAATAAGCTATTCCTTGAGGGAAAATGTTGCAAGAAAAGTCTCTCTAATATATATATATATATATGTATATATATATGTATATATATATATATATATATATATATATATATATATAGATATATAGACATATATATAGATATAGATAGATAGATAGTTAATATATAAGGATTATTTAAATTATTTGAGTTTAAAATTTTTGAGCCGGCCCCAAACTATATCGTGCTCTTGGTGAGACTTTAGCTGGTGCTTCTGGCATTGCATCAACAATTAAAAATACAGAGAATGGCCAGCTTCTAACATAAGCTTTCAGATAGTATAAGCTTTTTGTAGATACAAGACCAACATGACATCACAAAGTTCTGTGAATGGCAGAAGTACCGCTGTTGTCAATCGACTACAACGCATTACAGCTGAAAATTACTGCGGAGATGCATTATTGAGCCACTGAAGTAACAGAAAGCATCATTAGTATGGAGCAAAAGTATCACCGAGTCTGTCAAATGAGTCTGGTCGCCTTAAGAACACTCACAAACTTACAAATCAGTGTAGAACTGGCTGAAAGAGTTGATGCACAGCAGTCAGTGTGTGGATCAGCAGTTTTCTTGGAGGCTCAAAAGAGGAATAACAACCACTGCTCAGCAAGATAATCTGGTGATCTTTCCAGGTACTATGACTGCTGTTTGCTTTACATTACTGTTTAATACATGAAGATACTTGTGTGAACACAAGTGCACACAGTAAAACATCTGCTGATGGAGAAGTAAGGGAATTTTGGGCTTATTTTGTCAAATCCAATGAAATACCAGTATGACTTAATAAAAACACTTCCGGATGCTTCAGGATGTTTCAGGATCAGAGGAGAGCAGCGACTGATTTGTGTAAATCTGCAGTCTGTGGCACTCGTCATGCAGATCCTCCTTGCTGTTATCAACATTTATATTTGTACGGACTCAAATTAACAATTTTAATGCTGAAAAGACAAAGCAGAAGGGCCGAATTAAAGTTTCTCTTCAGTAAGTATTTAGCTTACACTGAATGTTTATTGGATAAAGACATGGCCATGTTTTAAATGATACATTTACTTGGCAGTTGCTGGCATTAGCATTAGCCCACTAAATGTTTCTGTCGCAAATGATAGTTTTAGCTTCATAAAATGACTCGCAGTTTGATACTAAATCCTGCTTTTAGTTTATTATATTGTTTTTTTTAATGTGTTGGTACAATTAATATCTCACATATGACAGGTAGCATAAATACAATGACTTGGACTGTTGTAGCTTTTGAGTGTGGTATTTACTCCCATTTTAAGATGTGAGCATAAAAATACGAGATATGAAGATTTATGGGGCAGCATGTCTTTAAGTTTTCAAGAAACCTTAGGAGTTTATGAAAGTTAATAAAGGGTTTTCCAGAAGTGAAAAGGATTTCTTTGGATTTCGTTTTTGCCTTCATGTTTCTTACATCCTTTGTTAGTCACTAAGTCATTCATCTTAAAGCTCTGATCCATTTTCTCTGCGTTCTCTGTCTCCCTTTTCTGTTTTCTTTCTATTACTCTTCCCGTTTGCCTTACTTTCTGTCCATCCATCCGTCTGTCCCCCTCAGGCGTGGCCCGTGTCAAGTTAACGAGAGCAGACAAGGATAATTCCCTGACTCACACTGTGGTTTGCTTCCCCCCCCTCTACTCGCCCTCCTCTTTCACTCCGTCCCTCTGCCATCCTTCACTCCTCCATCCTGCTGTTCATCCATGTCTCATGGCCTTTTTCAATTCCACTGCCCTTACCCATCTGTGTCACCCTTCCTGTTTTCTCCTTTGGTAAGTTATCTCTTTGTCATGTTCCCTGCTATCTCACACACGCCCTCCACCATCATCCCTCTAACTCAGCCAATCAATGTGTCTTTCAGTGCATCCATACACATTTTTTCTCTTTTCTACTCGACCTTTTCCACTACATCTCCACCCCTCTCGCTCAGTGCCAGTGGCTAATCAGATTTGCTCCGTCGTTTCCATTCTTTCATTCAACTCTTCCTTCCTTCCCCTGTCCATCCTGCCCTCTCCACACTGTGTCGTGTATTGTGGACAAGCACTCCAGTTAAGGTCATATTAGGGATAAGTGGTTTCTACACGTCCACCCTCCAGGATTACAAACCGATCCCGTTCATGTACAGAAACAGAATATCACCACAGTAATGGAAAAATGCATTGACTGTGAATAATTCCGGCAGTGTAATGTGGGAAGGTTAAGTGTTGTTATGGCAAACAAAACATATCCGCCCAGCTGAACTTTCCTTAAGCAGGTCATGGACTCTACCGGCTCCAAGGTTACAAGTTCTGAAGTTGATCCAGCGCTTAGACCTCCACAAAGAGAAGAGATGTTAAAGATGCTCACACACATGGCCTCACACATTTATTGTAATTAAGCTGTCTGTATGCAGCAGCTTATCAAAAGTCAGTGAGGCCAGAACACAGGGTTCAAAGTCACCAACAGGATTCTACGCTATGTTACAAAACCTTACAAAACGGGTCTCAAATGCTGTTGAAAACTGAACTGCCTGAATCTCAGTTTTTTAGTTGTGCCCTAGTAAATGGACTAAAGGGACTTGACCTTATATAGTGCTTTTCTGCTCTTTCTGACAATTTAAAATGCTTAACACCTCAAGTCACATCTACCCATTCACACCCATTATTGCTCACATTCACTCTCTGAAGGTTCTTTAAAGAGCTTAAAAATCTTAACTGATTATGAAACAGTGGGAGAGCCCACACATAAAGACATTGAATACTATGCCCTGTCCATACCTGGCTATCTCCTGTCTTTATGCTTTGTCATAAAGCAACTGAGCTGTTCAGTTGCTTTATTGGTATCCATAATAACTAGTGTCATAGACCTCAAGCAATCCCACCCCAAAAAAACAGAACTATCCCTTTAACATATTAAAAGGCTGTTTGTCAATCACTCCAGGGATCTTTCTACTGGTTGTAACATTATAATGACTTAATAATACAATGCTCAAATGTGAACTGAGTTGCTTGTTGCAGGTGTTTGGCACCAATGTCTGCACTCATTTCAAAGCAGAAACCCTTCACAGACAACACATGATGTTGTATCATGTAACATGTATCATGTATCATGTAACCCTATCACAGGGTCTGTCTCCCTCTGTGTGCCTGACACTGAGAGTGCAGACAGAGGAGCAGACAGAATCAATACGAGCCAATCAGCTCCGGACAGAGATGGACATGGCCCAATTTTCTCCCTCTTACTGCCTCAAAGGTAACGTTGGGTAAACCCTTTATGTCAGCCTCTTTTTACTCTTTCTATCCCCTCCTTTCCTTTTGATTTGATGTTAACCGTTTTCCATGACTTTTGACTTTCTGATACATTTTACAGTATTTTAAAGGTTTTGCTTTTATTGTCAGAGGGTGAGTGAGGGACAACAAGGCTGTTAATTAAAAATATCATTTTACTGGAAATCCTGCTAAGTCTATGTGTGACTGTGCCAAATTTTGGAAGCATAAATATGCAGATTTAAGATGTGAATGTGTGGAATTTTTGCATTCTATGTCTAGATAAAGTGTGACACAATTGCTCTTATGTTTTGTATATATGCAGATTTTATTCGAGTATTTCTCATCGTTTCAAATATTTTCAACAGTTTTTAAAATCAGACTTACAGGCAGATCTTCAGGCAGAGCTTTCTTCTGATATAAATAGAACCTCTCCTGCTTTGACAGTGCTCTGGCTGAATATATGCTCCTTTAATGCCAAGACTTGCTGCTGTGATTGTTAATTCTGTGCTGTAGGAGCGTCCTTGTGTGAGAGCTACAGGCAGCTCAAATCGGTGAAAGATTGTGAGCATACTCTTATCCAAATCAAATACACAAGCCCAAATGAAAGCAGATATGACCACTGATACAACCCAAATTAAATAAAAATGTCACTGGTTAACTGAATGATGAATAATTCTACATAAAATGTAAGTGTCTATTACCTCGAGCAAGGAAGTAAGGTTTTTGATGGCATTTCCTAGATTGTAATGGTATAACTCAAAAAGCTATGAACTGAACCTGAAGGAATTCTACGACACGTTGGTCACTGCACAAGAAAGAAGTGATTTGATTTTGGTGGTGATTCAAATACATGTGCAAATCCAGGCATTTATTACAATGATTTGTTAACATTGTGAGATAGGGCAGTATTCCAAATATTTGCAAATATCTCAGAGATGTATGCACATAATTTGCTGAAACTTTCAGGGAATGCTGGTCATTGCACAAGAAAGAAGTGTTTTGATTTTGGTGATGATCTAAATTTGTATGTGCATTAAGATGTTTTTTAAGGACTTCTTAACACTGCAAGATAGAGAAAATTTCCTTATTTTTGATTACATTCCCGGGGAGTGTTGATTATGGCACAAGGGACAAGTGATTATGTTTTGGTGGTGGATCCAGATATAAATCCAGGAGTTTGTTGAAAGACTTGTTAACATTGTGAGATAGGGCAGTGTTTCACATTTTTGCTAACAACTCAAACATGTGTGCACAGGGAATGTTGGCCTTTGCACAAGAAAAAAGTGATTTAATTTTGCTGGTGGTCTAAATTTGTATGCAGATCCAGAGATTTTTGCGGGATAGCAGTTTTCCACATATTTGCTAAAAGCACAAATGATTCTAAATGAGTTTGATGACATTTCATTAAATCTTGAATACAGCACAAAGGAGAATGGATCCAAGTCTGGTGGTGATCCAAATCTGGGTGTGAATTCATGAATATTTTTGTCAAGGATTTGTTAATAGTGTGAGATGGGGCAGTTTTTCACATTTTTCACAATTAACCCAACATTGTTGTGCACTTAATGAGCACTCCTACTATGTTATACTTTCTGCAAAGGAAAAATATCCCAATGTAGCCTTTTCCCAATGTTATTTAGCCCTATTTGCAAAGACCTCCTGGATCCCTTTCACTGCAACTAAGACAGCCATTTTTAACAGCTTTTTTTCTCTCATTAAGATACATCAATTTATGGTTTCCTGTTTAGAGAATTACCCCTTAAGTAGAGAAGTTTTTAGTAAATAGAGTCCTCATATCAACACAACTAATGTCCAGCAGAGTCGGGCAGAGCAGACAGCATATCTCTACAACATTTGAGTTTTGCTAATGCTCCCCTAGCAGCGAAATTAACATTCAGCCCATTTTAATGATCAATTAAGACAAAAATTAAAAGCAAAAACATGTAATTCTGACCAAACACTCATTACATCATTTTTGATCTTGACTAGTTCGGTACAGTTCTCCTGTCAGGGCCTCAAATGCTCATGAAATAATTTCAACACCTGAACAAACTCAAAAAGCAAGAGAGTTCCTCAATCAATCTTGATTCATAAAAAGTTAACACTTGGCTGACATAGATCTGGTTTAGTCAAAGCTGCCTGGTTTCTATAAATCATACAATAATAGATTACATAGTCTGCTGCTGCTTTAAATGTCTTATGATTCATTAATCCCCTGCCTCAGGAGACCCCTGACATCATGGCATAAGCTGTTTACTTAACCAGGCTGAGTTTGACTGACAGCGTGACTTGTGTTACCCCTGACTCTACTTTCTTTCTTGTTTTATCAGTATAACATTACTCTCATAAAAACGAGCACTGAAATGATGCCGACACAAGTTTATGATGATGATGATGTTGATGATTAAAGGAAAATAAGCTAGCTTTGTGCATGACTAAATTAGCATTTTGTAATAATGGTTGCGAGATCTGTATTGACGTCTTTTATTGTTTTAAATGTCACATGCTTCAATCTCTTTGCATTGGTTTCATAAAATTCCAACTACTGAAAACATTATCGTGTTCTTTTGCTGGATTAACAAGCTGTTCCCATAGCTTACCTCCCTATATCCAATCCTTAGACGGTGTGAACGTGGAGTATTATATCACATCCAGGGGCTTACATGGACTAACAAACTGAATGAAGGCTTTTGTTTCTCCTGTTTGAAGTTTCACCTGGAGACACGTCGGTGGGTTTCACTCGGGGACACGACTGTCTGGTCGGGATTGTAAAGGAATTTAACTCAGTTCATGTTTGTTTTAAGAGGAAAGTGCTCAGACACAGATCTGATTTTGGGTGAGAGGGAGAATATGAAGGTGGATTTGTGTGTATGTGACTGAATCAGCACCTTCTCAAAAGTCCTTCAGTAATGTCTATAAAAACCTCAGGTCCTTGAAACTCCAGCTTTGGGTATCTGTGTGTCTATTTTCATAACTCTTATCCTGAGGTGCCCCTGTACCAATAGGTAGCATTGAGAATATAACATCTGGTTAGTTTTCTTCAGTGAAATAACTTATTTAATTTGAAAAGTTAGTCTAAATGAACATCTTCGGGATTATTTCTTTTTGTTTGCTGCATTTAGCCAATTATCAACCTGATAATGACTTGATAGATTTGTTACTTATAATGACTTTGGGGTGTTTTTTTTTTCATAAAAGCAGTTTATCTAGTGGCCCTATCAAGAGTTCTTAGCCAGAATAAGCTTTTGAACTTTTTTAAAATGCAAAGATCAGAATGTAATTGGACAAAATATAAAACAAAAAACTACCCAAAAGAAGTGACTATTATACTCCCTGTGTGTGAGTCAAGAGCATTCTCAAAAATTACCTTTAACATAACATACTCATTATATTAAACAGCAAATACTAATTCAAGACAATGACTGTCCTACCTGTAAACGGTGGTTGGTGGGTAGTTGGCGATGTCATAAATGAGCCGGATGTGTCCCTGATAAAGCTCCAGTGCCAGTGGGTCGTGGTCCTCCTTATACAACAAAATTCCATTGTCTTTATCTGTAGCCACCTGAGAAAAAGGATGAGAAAGAAAAACAGAAAGACAATATCACATTTAGTCCTATATTTGAGACCATATTCACACAACAGTAATGTCGCTGATGTCACATTTGGGTGAAGAGGTTCACATTTTATTATCATATTACACTGCTCAGCACCAGGGTGGAAGATATGTGAATTCTGAGAAACTTACAATTTTCTCACTTTCTGATTGAAGGAAAAAAAAAAGACTCCGGAGAGTTTTTGATAAAACTCTGGAGTTTGCCATTATGGTTGTAGGAAACCTACTTGTACTACTTGACAGAAATGTAAAACCTGTGTGCATGAAGTCTCAGGCCCTGTCCACATGGAGAAGAATACATTTTCATTTTCAAAACACACAATGTGTCCGTCCACATGAAAACACGGAAAATTCTGTAGTCTGTATGCCAGGCCTTTAAGTGGCGCTGCGACGCTGCTTCAGACATACACCAGAAAAGAGAAGAGGACATGGAGCATACACATATATCATGAGACATGTAAGCAGCACTGGTGCATGCTGTTCTCCATGTCCACTTGTTGCTCATGGTGGTAGTAGAGGGGCAGAAGATTTTGCTGTTAAAGCCATAACAAGCTCCGTAGTTTATGCAGCATGAATGCGACACTGTATTCTGCCATTGTTTTTTGTCATTGTCGTGGTTAGCACTTGCAGTGTAAGGGAGAGGGGCCATGAGATCATCATGTCAGAAGATATCTTTATTTGTTGGACACATGGAAAAGCACATTTTCAGATTTATCCACTCTCTAACCCGTTTAAAAATGTGCATTTTCAGGCACCCAGAATGCCTTAACCATGTGGATGAAAACTTATTCGAATACACCTGAATTCGTCAACGTGTGGACAGCCCTTTGGATGTGTGCGTATTGGAGGTGGAAATGGCGAAAATATGGTCCTGTTTAAAAA
This sequence comes from Cetoscarus ocellatus, assembly GCA_037902135.1. Lineage (NCBI taxonomy): Eukaryota > Metazoa > Chordata > Actinopteri > Labriformes > Labridae > Cetoscarus > Cetoscarus ocellatus. Next base: position 31,120 of record JBAMNC010000951.1, read on the forward strand.
GGTTTGCTCTCTTCAACCTGTTTCCAAAAACCTCTCAGCCCCACAATAAATATATAGTTGTCTACATTTTGTCTGAAATTCTTGTCATGTTGCCTGAAAAACGTTTCCGCTCCAGCAGCACAGAACTACTTTTGTTGTTGGAAATCTGTTTTACAGTATGTTCATCATTTTTTTTTAGTAATTTTGCAATTTTCCTGTGGAAGCTTTTATATTGTTTTAATGGAGCCAAAATGTGCAATGTTAAAGCTGCTTTCTTTCATCAAATCAGCTCAGTTCAACACTTTAGCATCCTCTTAAATCTGGTATAGCAGCCGAGAAACACAAGGATGGTTTGATTACAATGAAAGTATGATTTAGCGCTTCACTGAGAAGAAAAGAGTCAGTATGGTCATTTAGCCACACTACAATGATGAACAAAATGTAAATTCTGCCGCACACGTCCCTGAACAAGGTCACTGACCCCTCTCCCTCCCACACATACACTTGACATGTCACACTGGCTCGTGGGCTCGGCTAAGCGCTACTAACTAGCGTGTGGAAACAGGGCCAAGGGGCCGAGCACTTAACGCTCTGGCTTCAATGGAGCTTAGCCAAGTCAACACCTGCTAACAAGCTGCTGGAGAGAAGAAGAAATGGAGGTGGACCAGGAGGACGAAAAAAGGGAAAAAAAAAACAAAACAGAAAGAATGAGTGAGAGAAAGCGGGAAAGAGGGTGGATGGAGGAAGAGAGTGAGATGCAGAAAAGTGGGTGAGGAAAGCGTTCGGTAAAAAGAGAGAAAAACATGTAGAGATTTATGAAGTGCTGTGGCCCTTTCATTCCTTTTCTTTTCATTTTCTCTCAGTCATGGCCTCTTGGTGGAGTTTAAACAGCCTTGGCACTGACGTTAAAAGCTCCTGGCAGGAACGCAAACACACACAGTCACACATTCACAAACACACACACAGATCCAAACAGGTGGTAAATATCAATTAGACTTCTCTCCGTTTCTTGTTTCGCCTTTGCTTACACACGCTCTCATAGCTTCAACTGGGAAGAAAATATGTCTCTATTAAGAACAAGACTCCAAAATGTGAAGTGAAAGATGTCTGTGTATTTGTGTGTGTGTACTTGTGTGTATTTGAGCGCTCTGCGTGAGATGGAAACAGAGGGTGCAACAGATGTTCGCTTTGCTTTACCGGCAACAACTTGGAGAGACTATAGGCTTGACATGAGCAGCTCACAGCTTTATTTCAGGCTGCTTTAGAGAGTTTTTCATTTAGCCAAGCAGAATGTCATTCTTGTACTTACAAAGGTCAACACACTTTAAAACATTAGGGGTCTAACTTCCAAAATAGGTGTGATATATATTATTTAAGATTCCATTTGAAGACCTGCAAATCTTCATTCCGCTGGAACACAAGTATTCAAGAGTTTGACTAATTTCAGGTCAAATGAATGATAATCTTAATTATTACAAGACATTTAATCAATAAACAAGACCTGTACAGCCCATTATGAGCAATCACTTCCTGTACAACCACATTTTTTGCTTGAGTTTCTTAAGACATGGGATCAAAATTTCATTTCAAGGATCTTCTGTAAAACTTGACTGGCAACTATACTCCTCAAAAACAGTTTGGAGGCATTATTTTGGTTGATTATTGCTCCCCTTTAATAATTCTAACTACAACTTGTAAGGATTGTGTATTTTTGGAATAAGCAAAACAGCTAAACATGGGTAGCACTCCCAAAAATGTGCCAAAATCCCCTCTTCCCCCCTGGAAGAAAGGCTACTGTTTCTCAGTGGAGCAAGGGTCGGATGCTGAATTCTCGGGGTGTTGTGTTTCTTTGCAGTCTGTCTTTGACTTCAACAGTCTTACAGACCTTGGTCCTACATTTGGAAATGGTATCAGGGCTGACACCAAATAATTTTTTCCACTCTGTATACCAGAACACCAGCATCCAGTTGCAGTGTATTAGGGAGTGTGAATGGTTGTCTGTCTCTTTATGTTAGCCCTATGATCACCTGGCAACCAGGCACTGCCCTTCTTCCAGGGGAAGGGGGATTTTGGCACATTTGTTTTGGGAGCTACCCACATGTAAGGATGCACCATCCTTAAAAGTTGTATGTCAATGTAAAGGGAACTAATCAGGCTTTCCAGCAATGTTAAATACAATACCAAGTGGTATTATGAAAGAGGAGAAATAATCAACCAGAGAACGTTTCCAAAACATTTTTTCAGTCACATATTGTTGAGGCTACATAGTGGTGCAGCAAGGTGAGCATTTGAGCCTCACAGCAAGATGGTTGTTGGTTTGATTTCCTGAGGTGGTACGGGCCTTTCTGTGAGGAGTTTCCAGGCACTCCAGTCTTTGTCAACAGACCAAAACCATACTCACTAGGTTAGTCAGAAAGTCTGAATTGCCCTAATGTGTGAATGTGTGAATGGTTGTTTGTCTCTACATTTCAGCCCTGTGTATATCCAACAGTTAGGCATTGCCCTTCTTCCATTTGTAGGAAGCACATGTTTTGGGTGCTACATGTTTAGCCGTGTTACTCATTCCACGAATGTTTGATCCTTTCAGGCTTTACATAAAATACAATCACAATTGTTATAATCAAAGGGAGGACAAATAACCAACCATAATAACATTTCCAAACTTTTTATAAAGTTAAGTCAGGGTGTATTCATCATTAGCCATATTAATGGTAAAATGTTGCATTTTGGGCAAGTTTTGGGCTTTTTAGGCCTTTAGTTCGAGAGATAACACTGTGGTAAGAGTTGGTAAGCAGAATGAGAGAGTGGGGAATGGCTTCTTACTTGGGTCATGTGGACATGATTACTAGTCTATCTGTTCCCCATTACACGTAACACTTTAAAAAGTCTGTACCTTGATCAGGCTAACCCTTTTCTATTATTTTTGATGATCCCAAGCAATAAACAGATTTTGTGTCTGCTCTCCGATTGATACATGCGATTCCCAAATCAGATTTATCAACCCTAAATGCCCAGTCCATGATCTGAACACGTTTACCAAATGACTGTATCATCATTGTTGGGCACAAACCTCTTATCTCCAATTTTTATGATTTTCTTCTTTTTTCATTAAACAGTGCTATTGGTCACCTTCCATGTTGGTAAGTAGGTTTTATAAATTTCACCCAAATCAAAGTAAGAAAAATTGTATTTGGAAAGTACAATAATCATTCATTCAGTAGTGGAGCCTTTATTTTAAATCTTTTAAAAGCAGCAATTTTGGAGATAGAAGGTTTGTCCTGGACAGCAACAATATTGTAGATTAAATGTTAACCATACCTGTAATGAAATATGCGCCGATGGCCGAAGCTTGGCACCCGGCAGCTCCACGTACGCATCCCTACCCAGGAAGTGAACGGTGGCCATCTTCTCACACTTGCTGCCGTAGAAACTGGGCATACAGCGACAAATAGGCTCCCCAGCAACCACCAGGCACTGGGCACCGTTCTGGCAATCTGATTGGTCACAGGGGCTGGTTTGCAGCAAGATCATTGGTGGAGGGTTCTCGCAGAAAAGGCCACTGAGAAGGGGGAAGATAAAACTTTCAGGTAGTGTGACAACTTGGATAAAATGAATAATCCTGGAGAAAAATGGCATCTTAAATCATGTCCTATTACTTCTTGAAAACTCTCTAGCACTCTTTAAATTTGTTCTCTCGCCCATTTCTTTCTTTCCCCTTCTATTTGTTCTCTTCATCCTTCTCTATCTGTTTCTCTCCATCCCCTGTGATAAATTTGTTTCCCTCATGCCAACAGTCTCTGCTATAATTAACCACATGGAGCTGCATCTGCTCGGCTTACACACACAAACACACACGCTGGGTCCAGACAGTCAAGTGTCTGATTATGAAGCACCATCTGTATCTCCTCCCAGTCTGGCCCTGCAGACTGCGGCGGTGTCTGTTTCAGCCATTTGAAAATGTCCCTGATGCGTTTCAATGACTCTCACCTGAATCCCTCCTTGCACACGCAGGTATATCCGTTGACGGCGTCCACACACTCGGCTCCGTGTTGACATTTATTCTCCAGGCAGTCGTTGTAGTCCTGCTCGCAGTGCTGGCCCACGTATCCGGGCAAACACTCGCACCTGACGTGACATGGAAATATAGATGTGAGTGCTGTGTTTGTGTTGGGCTCTGCTTTGTGATTGCAGATGTTTTACTAGACAAAGAGGAAAGTTGTTTTTCTATGGCCTGAATTTCGGTGACAACTTGTTTCCTAAAGAACCTCAGACCTTGTTCATAATATTATATTTAGCAACTTAAGCAAAGTGCAACTAACATTCACACGACTCAGACTCGAGCTGAGGCCAGTCTTACTAGATTTTCCTCTCTGTCATAATGGTTTCTGTATCAGACTAATCAATGACTGAGCCACAAAATGGTGCAGTGACTTAACTGAGTCATGGCAGACAACAAGGTTGTACCTGACTACACATTACGACATTACAATAAGGTGATGGTAAAGGAGGGAGGGGTGACACCAAAGACCCAAAATGAACACACTGTATTCACAATTCTCCTCTGTATTTGTTTTTCTCTCTAAACCATTGAGAGACAACTTTGATTTCAAAGAGGACCACATTAAAACTACTCTAACTGTCAGAGGACTACATTTTTTAAAACTTGGGGAATTGTTCAACAAGGTATTTAAATAGTTTATGAGAAAAAAACAGACCAAAAACTCTCTTAAGGACATTATATAGAAAACCTAAAGTTGTAAGCATAAATGCTAAAGTGATTATTAATTTGTAAAACTAGACACCAAAATAAAACTTCTTTTTCAGCACAATATACAAATTATTTATCAGTCACTGAATTATATTGCTACAATCTTGGTTTTTCAAAGGCGTATAGTCTGAAACAAAAACTTTTACAGGAATAATTACAGAAAATTATGTTTAGAAATCCACTGCAAAAATGTAAATATTAAAGACTATCATTGTTTAAATAAAAATCAGGTAAAAATACCAGAAACATGTTTTTATTTATCTTGTTTAATGCATTTAATCTTTGGACAATGGCAGATTTCCTCATGTTTTTTTTATCCTTGCTTACTTCCTTCAAATGTACTTAAAACTGAGTAGTGGGCCAGCTGCCCATTCTTCTAAATACTATGATGAATGATACACTACCTAATGCTTAATGTTCACAGTAGTCACCCACTGGGTTGCTGTTTTTTGCAAACATTTCTCTTTATTGTCTGTCGTGGTAGTTCCTCTACAACACAACAAAAAGCAAGGTGTTGATGTCAGAGCTCAACAACTCCTTCTGTTGTCTGTCAAAAACTTGATACAAACAAAATAGATGAATTGAACAGGAGTTTACCAGCGTACAGTGATGGCCAATATAGACATGAGCAATCAAGACCAAATTTGTTGTTTAAATAAGGCTATAAGCATTGTTGATCCTGTTGTAAAAAAAGGGAATTTCATAATGGATGCATATGGAGCTTTGTGTGCCTTTGGGATGAGCCTCAAGTGGACACTTGTGGTACTGCATTTTGAAAAGTTTTCTCTTCAGCATTAGCTTAAATGTTCAACACTTCAAGTTGCTGCATGTCAGGATCTTTCCAAAGGGAAATATTGGCTTCACTTGTCTATCAGTTTGAAACTGAGAGGGGTTGTCCATTCTTATATGGTCAGTAAAAATACTCTTTCTGTTCTGTAATTTCTTCAAATCTAAATGGATAATATGAAAAGATAATTTTTTGAGCCGCATGCTTGTTAATGAGTTTTAAACCACAAGATAGATTATGTGAGGTTACTTTTTTGGTATCTGTACATACATTTGGTTTTCAGAGTTTGAGTCGGCCTTTTATCGATCAACAGCAAAGGAAAAGATTTGACAACCAGAAATTTAACTTGAAAAATGTTTGAATGGTATACCAATCCAGGTCAATACCTGGGGTAGAAAATCAAGAAAAAAACATTAAGCGTTGAAAATATAAAAAAATAAAAATAAAAAAGCAACATACTTCTGAAATCAACACATTAGTTTTAAAATTTCTGTCTGTGTTTCAGTTTGTCTGCCTGTGTTGCTCTGTTCGTGTGTTTCTCACATCAACAGATAAAATCCCAGAGGCTGAAATGACCGGTCAGATTGTCCCTGTTTCCCCAAAATGAAAGTGGCTTTTAACTTGTTGACCTCAATGCACCTGTCACTTTGCTGATGCGACCTCTGACCAGTTTGAGTGCTGACCCCTTCGAAGCTGTCACTCACCTGAAGCTGCGGCCCACGTGGACACACTTTGAGTCATGCTGACAGGGGTCAAAACCGTAGAGACAAGGGTCGATCACCTCCTCGCACAGGTCACCTGGACACGGAGAGAAATTGAAACTGCGATTAAGGGGAAATGCGTCATGTAAACTATTTGACCGTCCTTTTCTTTTAACAGGGTCATGAGGTTTTTATGGTTTTTTCGTGTTTTTTCTACACTTCATTCAACTTTTATTGCTTTAACATTTGCTTTGTTATGAATATGAGTATAAATATGGCAATTATTATGATGTGTCATCAAACGAATTGTCTTAGAATCAATTGGAAGTCGTCTGTGCCTTTCTCTGTCTACCCAGATTAGGGCAATGTGCAATGCTGTGATATTTTTATTCTTCCTGAGTTTCTGTTTCAAATTTATGTCTTAAGGCTATATCATTTGATAAACATTTTAAGAACTTGTTTCAGTGTTATACTTACTGATAAATTGTATTCCATTCCAATTATGTGATCCAAGAAAGTGTGCAAAAAGGTGCATGAACTTATAACTTAATGAAACTCAATAATGAAAATAGTCTCACTTCAGTCAAACACCCAAACTGACAATTATTTCAAAGATAAGAAAGTAAAATTTTATTAATGGTAATATGTGATGTCCTGGTAATGGTAAGTAGCTAAAGAGTTACTTGATAGCAAATATACTCATGTTTGATTGCTAGAATAGATCAAACAGTCACAACAATGATGCGCTGGGGGAGGCCTGCTTATGCTAGCCCACATCACTAGCATCACAAAATGATAATGTTTTTAACCATTTTTACAAAACATGAGGGAGTCTAAATTATCCCGATACACCTGTACAAGGTGCATTTGTTATTTCCTTACTGAGGCCAAGCTTATTTGAAAAAAAATGGATGTGATTAAATAAAACTAGGGTACTTTCAAATGTAAGGAAGCTCTATGAAATGAGATTCTCTTTAACCAAGTAGGGGTTACAAAGGGTAACGGGTTTAACAGGGATACTTTTTAGTGAGTGAGGAGCTTATCAAATGAAAAACTACTTTGGAAATTACAAACATAAAAAACGCATGAAAACAAAGGGGGCGATTAAGGGCCTGTTTTAAATGCTAGTCAGCTTTGTGCTGCCTCCCTCTACTGCCTGTTTCCAAGGCCCTGTCACCTGCATTTAACTTAAGCTTCCCTCAGTATTGACCAATAAGTGGAGCTTAAATTTGCTCACACAGCCTCTTCTTTATCCTTTTTCATGATAGGGAAGCATGACAATGTACTGTACAGTATAAAACAATAAAAACGTTTCTACCAAAGTATTGAGGGCAGCTTTATCACAAATCCTAGGGAGAGATGACATTGATGGCAAAGCAAGGAGAGATAACTTTATTTTCAAAGAACCTACAGTAATTCAAGGTGCTTCACTGAGTTAAAAACTAATACATTATGGGCCCTATAGCATGCCCAGTGCAAAGTGTTTTGGTGTGAAGCGCAGGTGTCGTTCATAATTTCTGCCTGGCGCAGGTGTCATTTATATGCCATGTGCACAAGCTGTAAAGATAGCAAATGATCACGTGCCCCTATTTTGTGCCCAGAAGTGTGTTTGTCTGAAAATAAGGAGTGATCAGGTGCAAAGCTGGCATGTTCCTAAACTTGAAGATGCAGGCAATGACTGAGCTGTAAACCTCCTTTACCTGGCACTTCATATGATTATTAAAAAAAGGGAATTATTGCTTCAACCTGCTCTATTGTAAAGTGTCTTGAGGAAACATTTGTCATGATTTTGTGCTGCACAAATAAAGATTAACATTGATTGATTAATAATAGAGAGACACACAACATAAAATCAAAAGGTAAGAGGACTTAAAATTGGATATTTATATAACTGGAATATTAAGATTAAAATAATTTTGGATTGTCTAGCTTGTTCGAGCCTGTGACAGCCCCCTTACTAACACAAGCAGAGACACATATATACCCACACAAGAGAAACAGCATTATCAGCTTTTTCTCAGAGCTGATAGAGAGAGGGTTAATAGCCTGTGTAAGAGTTGCCAAGGTCTCTAAATGTACTCATTCACACACATGTTCAAAGAGGGGAAAGGGTTAACAGTGTGTGTAAAAGTACCGCAGTAGCTGAAGCAGGTCGTATGAAGGAAGAGAGGGTTTAGAAGGTTAGGCACATTTCCATCGCTCTCTGCCAGCTTTCCTCTAACTCTGCCACCTCCATACCTCCCTGTCTGTCTTCAACAGTTTTGCTCAGGTCACATGTTGTTTTCTGTAGTGGATATCTACTGCAACTGCCCCAGATTGACATCTTTATCAATTATGATGTAGGAAAGTACATCTATATTATCCATCCCAAACACACTGGCCTCTGTGAGGTTATTTCACACACTGGATAAAACATTAAACAAATTGTTAGCATGAGTAAAATTTTTCAATAAACCCAGTGAACATCAATGTTGTCCAAGTGACGTTGACTTAGTGCTATGTCACATGACTTACCTTCACAGTTGGCCAACATGTTAGTGTGTGATCAGTAACTTTACACTATTTTTAGAACATCCATGCAGGCAACTCAAAGCCTCCCTGCAGGCTACCAGGTGCTCATGGGCACCCTGTTGGCTACCCCTAGTGTAGACAAAGCATTTGACCGGGATCGCAGGCCTGAAGTGATTAAAAAATATTTAGAGTTAGCTTAACTGGCCAGAATTACTGTTCCCAACTACAGAGAGATCTATCTTTTACTGATTAGCTACTGATAATTGTGCAAGTACTTTGTTATAACACAAAATCCCAAATGAATTCAAAAGGGTTTGTCTGATTTCCAGTAACATATAAGGTTTTGTTTCAGGGTACAAAGAGAAAGAAATAAGACATGCAATGCCAGTGAGTCAAAAAACTGAAACCTAGGATAACAAATTTGACTTGGACACTGGTTGAACCCTCCTCTGCTGCTTTCGCTCTGTAATGTCTAAATTGCTCATAATACACAACATCCAACGTCTGTCTTCAGTTTGAACATCGTGTACGAGCATGTGAAAATGCCTCATGACCTTAAATCTCTTTTTTTCTAAACCACCGTCTTTGGCACAATATGACATGACAGTCCCGTTTGCTGAGTCTGGAGAAAACTGAGCAGCTAGTGTAGGACCGTCCTCCTAATGTGACACCTGATGATTACGACCCGGTTCACTGCACAGAGCGGAGACAATGAGCCAATGGGAGCAGCTGTGCGTAATTGTGTGTGTGTTTGTGTGTAACAGCTGTATGCGGTAAGGCTGGCAGTGCGAGAGGCCGCTCTGCGCCAACAACGATAATGACATGGTGCGAGTGTGTGTATATTGACCGGGATCCAGTGTCAAAGGGGACCAGATGTGTGTGTGTTGGAGGACGCTGTCACAGATAGAAAAACTTAACTTCCCAGTCAGCAGTTTAGCTTCAATTTGCCGGACTCTCCCTCTCTCTCTCACTGCTTTTGCCCTTTATCGCCCTTTTCTTTACCCTTTTCCCTCAACATGTTTGCGTTTCCTCTTTCCCTCAAACACAAACTCTCCCTCTCCTCCAGCTCTCTGTCAGTCTTTCCCTCTCCCCTCTCCCCCCTCTCTGATTGCTCTTTCAACCCCCTGTAGGAGCAGCTTCAGGTCACTGCGGAGAGCCCGTCCATTACTAACCTACCCACCAGTAAAGTGGAAAATGTGATTTTGTAATTGTGTGTGTCTTTGGGGAGGAACTTAGTGACCCTGTCCAGTCCTCAAGGGGTAAAGACTGTGGGTTCCTGGGGTATGACGCATAGAAAAAAGTGCTGCCATTGATTTAAAGTTTAAAAGACCCCATGTTATAATCATTAAAGTTTTATATGCATGAACCAAGCACTTCTATGCAGAAGACAAAAAATCTGCAGCATTAGGACTACCCGCTCTTCCCATATTTACAGTGCCATTAATTGCCTGAAAATCCTCAGTCCCCACAAACAGACCTACCAGTGTGGCATACTGTTGTTATGTCTGGGGTTTAATCCATTGGCTCAGTCCAGTGCAGAGCATAGACCTCAGACTGGAGGCAGAGTTGTTAAAAATGTTGCATCGAGCAGCTTGGGACTGACTAATCATCACAGAGGAGACCAGTTAACCAATCAGAGAAGGTTTTGGCACTATTTTACTATGCAGCAAATGGCTATGTGTTCTTCCGCCTGTGCACATGATTCTGTTGATTTGCTCTATGGACACAGGAAGATACAACAACAGAAAAGGAAACTACTACTGAACCAAATTCCTTTTATTGCGGATGCCTGGGTTTACTTTTATGAACCAGAGATTACAGAAGAATAAATCCTTCAGTACAAGATTCAGCTGAGGAAATCAATGCGCACAGGCATATGAACACATAGCCATTTGCTGCATAAAACAGAGCCAAACAAAGACCCTTCCTGGAGAAAAAAGTAACCTGAAATTCTTCACCAATTCGTACATTTGACCCAACATATTTTATTGGCTCGTTTTTACGCAGAACTCAGCTGCAGTGTACCTTACTGGTAGTCTCAACTTGTTCTTCTTGAGGGCACAGCTCTGCAGGGAGCCCTTTCAGCCACTTCACTGACTATTGTCAAGCACCTGATACCTAGCTTTAAAAATGCTGAAATATCCATTTACTAGTTACAAATGTAGGCCAATAATCTACAAGCTGTAGTTTCATTTAAATATTAAATCAGTAAATTCAGTATTTTTCAAGGAACTTGTAAAATTTACCAAGATACACCACTAGTTGCTGTACATAACTAAATGTTCACTATACAAAAGCTACACTCTGAAAAGGTAAAGTAAGCTATGACCATTGCCAAAAAGTTGTGTGCTACAGCAACATGGAAAAGGACAACTATAACCATTATTTAGTGATGTACAAAAAAAGTGATGTAAAAAAAAACCCTGTTAAAAGTTTAGAGTCTGTAGTGCAGTGGGTTTCTGCTACAGAGTGGTGCAGAAATGAGTCCAAAAACTCAGAAGGGAGTTAACATTTGGCACTTCCTGGTTTTCAAGCCCGAAAACTAAATGGGATTTAGGGTATCGGTTTTGGATAAATGTCTGAAATAAGGTTCATGATGAACACACGCACATAAAATGTCAGTGTTTAATGGAAACAAAAAAAATGTATCTGTTAATTCCTGCTTTTGAATCTTACCTCGTTGTAACTAACTGCTAACAAGGAGTATAAAATTGGTGAGGACAAGCATTTCTGATTGTTTTTTAATGATCAATCATTCATACACTATTGCAACAGGCATGAGGGCCAACTTCATTAGGTATTGATGAAGAGGTAATTCTCGAAGAAGAGGGTACAGCAAGATGTCTTACATTCAAACTGTTGTTGCTTCTAATTCAAACTGTCATGGATGGATAATTGGATAATTGGATAATTAGCTAATAGCTTTTCACTCTCTGATTATGTTTAAGCTTCAAAAACTATGAAAAGTGGGTATTATTAAAAGAGCAGAACATTTGAGTTACATATTTTTTGTTCGCAATACAGAACTTATTCTCAGCAATGATCCAAAACACAGTAGGCTTTTAATGGGCTTGCAGTCATGCGAACCAGTGCAATGCTACAAAAATGCGTCACCACTTTATTTTGAGAATGTGTTAAGAAGATGGACGTAAATCTGACAGACAGACTTTCTGTATTTGACTGTAGATGTTTTTGTACCTGTGTAGTTGGGCGGACAGAGGCAAGTGTAGTTGTTGACGCCATCAACACAGGTGGAGTTGTTCTCACAGTCGTTGTCCTCACAGTCGTCTGGGTTTACCTCACAACGGGGGCCCTCGTACCCTGGAGGACACACACAGCTGCCCACACAATCACACAGAGAAACACACGCAGACATAAAATAAGTGCTGAAAGAGGTTTGAGCACACACTCATGCCTCACAACTTGAAATAAAATCATTCAGCCAAATCAATCATCAGTTTGGCTCGACTTCCCCTTAAATTTTTCCTTTAAATACTTTCAAGAAAAGCAGCTCAATCTGTACCCTAGCTGCGTTTTTTTTCTGCCTGTGTTCTCTCTAACACACCACTGGAGCCACAGTACATCTGTATTTAGTGGTCGGACAAGAGAAACCATTTCATGCCTCATTTTAAGGCGGAAATTAAACTTTAACATGACTGTTCAGAATTCAAAGTATGACCTCCACACACAAACATGCCAAACTATCTTGTTTTGCACTGAAATTTAGATGGGAATAGCGTTCCTTTTCAAAGTTTTGAGCCACATCATCTTTTTTCTTGTTTGGGGCTATTTTTTAATTAATGAACACAAAGAGCCAAAGTTCCTCCTGCTTCTGCCTTCTAATAAGTTGAGAAGAACTTGTAACCCGAGCAGAGCTGAGGACAAAGGTGCTAAAATAAACTTATTCTCTGATTTGATGTCACGGCTGTACATCGCCCACCTGGGTGAGGAATAATCAAAGAGTCCTCCTCCTCCTCTCACCGCCTCACTCTCTTCCCACACTTTATATCTAAGTCCGGTTAACTCCTCATATAAGATCACATGCATTCAACAAAATAAAGCACTCTCGTCCTCAACATCAGTCTACATCCCCAGGTTTGCTCTTTTGCCTGCTCTCAATTTTTTTTTTTCGTATACTTTTACAAGGTACTTTTATTGGAAGAAAATCATTTTCCTGCAAGGTCAACTTCACACAGTGTGAAGAAAGATCAACTGTTCATCTCATGCAGCTAAGTCGACAAAAGCACACACAGAGAAACACACACTTATTAGAAAGAAGCCATATCCCCGCTGTCATTCCCACTCCTCTGCACCTGTACAATGTATTTCATTTATTCATTTATGATTACTGTTTCACTCACTCTGACTTGTCTAATCTAACTTTGCTGCTTCACAGATGCTTTCTCACGGTAACACTTATCTCACTCATGCTCTTTTCCCACACAATGTATGATATGTTTTGGTTTACACGGTCTGTCTTCTGCTCTTAGGTGGCTAAAGACATCTTTGAGCTTCAAGCAAACGAGTCTGTGATACTATGACCTTGATCATTTGTTTTTAGCATTCATTAGCATACTATCATGCTTGGAAAACAGATGTACCTTTGTGTTCAATAAGGCAGTGGTTCTAAAATGATGTGGAGGCCAGTCATGGTCCGTCTTGGGAATTCATACAAACATAAGTTACAACTACACAGCAACTAATGAATGAGTTTTAAAAGTTCCATGTCCTGCAAAATCAATTTTCTTTGCTTTTAATGTTGTTAGAAGGACTGTCTTTGAGGAAAATGCTCCCTGAAATGCTCAGTTTTTTTTACTTTCTGGGGTTTATGATGTAATAGCTTTACAGTCTATCAGGAATTGTTTGGGCAGCCAATCAGCACAGAGTTCATTATCATAGCCTCCTGCAGCCTCCACGCCTCCTTAGATCAGAGCGTTTCCAAAGAGGAGGGAAAAAGAGCTGTGAGTGATCTTCTCTGGGGACAATATTTATCTTTTTCTTTTCTTACATATATTACTTTCTTGGTTTGTGGACACCCAAGACATGATGTTAACAGTCAAACACACCAGGACATTGGACCTTAAAATTCAATCCATCATATACTTGTGCAATTTAATTTAGTAACATAGCTGCAAATTCTGTTTTTCTTTTTTCCTTTTTTTTTCCTTTTATGGTTTTACAGTTTATAGACATGTGGCAGGTGGAAGAAAAAAATGTTATTGTATTATCACTTTTATAAGTTTGCCTAATACTTATTTTATGACCTGTCAGGTTTAAATAGGTGTCAATGTTAAATGTATCAATGTTAAAGAATAAAATAGAATAGATCTTTATTATCAATTATCAATTTAGCCCTCTCCAATTGCAGGGTAAAAAAAGGATAAAAACATTTAGAAAAATATCAATAGAATGGATATGCACAGTGCGAATTTTCAGTAATATTTCTGTGCAATGAAATTGGGAATTCAAGTTGACAGTGCAATGTTCAAGTAACAGAAAATGGCCACTAGGTCTAAGCGCACCTTTAATTCACAAATAATTAATATTTCAAGAGTAAAATGCTTGTTATAAATTTCAGTCAGCATTACCTGATAGAAAAAGCAAATACAGACTGAAAAGGTACAGTAACACCTGTTAATATTCTTGGTACATGGTGTACCATGAGATTTTAACATGATCGCAGGTGAACCAAGAGCCAAAAATGTTTAAAAACCCACTGCAGACTGATTTTCACTTTACAAAAGAGATTTACAGAATAATAGAATTCTGATAAGACATACACTTCTTTGAATAAAGACATGAAATGAATACACACATGAGCATTTAGGACAATATAAGACAACTTGTTCATGTTCACATGCAGACTTAAGGCTTTATATAAAGGAAAGGAAATTTCCATATGAAAAACTAACAACAAAGAACTCCAAATGGGAGGAGCTCTGATGAGCAGTGATGGGGTCAAAGGGCGCCGTTTGACTAATCAAATCTCAGTCCTGACATTTAAAGTAGATAGTTTGACAAACGGGGTCTCTGCTAAGAGCCAAGGCTAATTGGACTTATTGAATATCCCAAACTGATTATACAACATGTTAAAATGTCAAAAGGGTCTGCTCTCCCACTCTTTTCTGTCTTTCTCACCGTGTCTCTGCCTGGGTGAAGGCATCAATACCTGTGTTGGTATTAACATTAAGAAAAGACATGTAAAGGGTAAAGACAGCCCTAATAGTATTACCACGGTGCACGTTAAAGGCCAGGCACGCATCAACGTTTTACAAAGGGCAGGTCTTGTTACAGAGCAGGGAAGAGAAACTCTGGTTTACATATTTGTGACCATTGTTTCAATCAATACGGCTGTTTGCCATGAGCCTGGGCCAAAGACTGACACTGATGACCTGGGCAGGCACAGCCATACTAACACACAACAGTCAATGTGCAGGGACGCTTAAATGGACACAGATTGTGGAGTAATGGTGTTTAAGGAAATTATTATTTCCCTACAAAGTGTTTAAAAAGTTAAATATTATGCATTTTATGGTGTTATCTTCATCTTGTCATTCTATTGTACTAAAAACAAAGATTGATGGACTGCTGGAAGATTAAGATAAAGATAGAGGACTAACTTATTCCAGTGTAAGAAATCACTGTCCAGGGAGAGACATAGAGACAGACACACACAAACAACTTCACCTGAGGGCAATTTAAAGTCACTACTTATTCAAAAAAGCATGAATTTTGGTCTATGAAAGAAAATCTGAGTACCCAGAAAAATGAATGCATGAATAGAAAGACTCAATCGCCAGGAGTCAATCCAGCAACCCTCTTGCTGGAAGGAAAAATCACCACCTGTTGCACCCCCCTGCAACCTCATTACCTGCCAGAAGTTCCTCACTTCCACTTTAAATAAAACTCAGTTATCTTTCCAAAGGGAGGAACAAGGAGGACAAGGTTATGTTTTTGCCTGCATCTGTGCATCTATCTGTTTGTCAATGAACAAGATAACTCAAAAAGCTCCTCATAGATTTTGATAACATTTTTAGGGAATGTTCCTTGCACAAGAAAGTTGTGATTAGATTTTGGAGGTGATCTGAATACGAATGTGGATACTGTATTTTAAAAGTATATAATTTTAACAGTACAAAATAAGGTAGTTTTTCTAATAACTCAAAAGGTTCTCAATCAGTTTTAATGAAATTTTCAGGGGATGTTGGTCATGCCAAAAGGATTCAAGGATTTAAGGATTCAAGGTTTTTGTTTGCCATTCTTTGTTTGTGCATGACATACAGGGTAATTGAAATTGCATTTCTTGCTTCGGTCTTGATGACAAGACAGAGTTTAAAATTAAAATTAAGACATATGAGGTAGGTAACGGCTTGTTGTAAACATACTCTCGGCACAGTGAGAGGAGTGCGAGGGGCAGGGCAAAAATGTGGTAAAGTGCAAAATTATGAAGGTAACAGTAGTATAAATAGAGCAGTGTAATTTTTAAAGTGCAGAGAGAGTAGCTTTGGGAGGTAGAGCAAAAGTTTCAGTTATACCTGATGAACAAAAAAATGCAATATCTTATGTACAGATTTACAAGTGATAAAGTGACAAAAAGTCACAAGGGAGTAGTGATTACATTTTATTGGAGCAACAAAAGAAGAACGACAAGCATTTTATCTGTCACATTCACTTTCAGGCTAATCGGTGAGTTGCAGTCACTTCTCACATTCAGCAGACTTACACCCGAATCTACAGCCTCTTTGTCCTTAGAAGACACAGAACAGTCTGTTCAAACTTTGACCGGGTAGGA
Organism: Cetoscarus ocellatus; assembly: GCA_037902135.1. NCBI lineage: Eukaryota > Metazoa > Chordata > Actinopteri > Labriformes > Labridae > Cetoscarus > Cetoscarus ocellatus. Next base: position 47,658 of record JBAMNC010000951.1, read on the forward strand.
TCTCTTTTGTCTGAGACTTTGTGAGATGAATCTGTCTGATGACAGACAGGAAATCTGGCACATTCAGCTGCTTTGCATGGTTAGGATAGGGCAGTTGTGTGTTCATGTGTCCACGCGGTTTATGCTTTAACATGTTGTTTAATGTCTAATTAATAGTTTTATGCAAATATTTTTAAATTTGTAACTGTAGAACTTTATATCTTGCAGGGTTTTTCTTAAATGTACTGCCTAATGTTTAATATAGTTATTTTAACATGATCAGAAAATATTTTACATGTGTGTTGAGTGTTTACAATAACTGAAAGTATGATTACAAAAAAATGCTTCCAGCTAAGTATAGACTTGCATTTAGACTTAAAGCTCTTATTTTTAAGTATTTTGATTCTCGTTTATATTTTCCTGATCCAGATGGCATTTGTCATGAAATTACTGACAATAAAGGGATCATATATTTTCTCCAAAGCATTTACATCTGTCCAGCTGTAGGAAGGAAAAAGAGATGTATCAGCCACCCAGAGGTGTTGCAGCCAGAATGAGATCCGTATGAACTTGACTCTTCTCTCCCTCAACAACTGCCGCTGAGTGGCCCTTGACCCCTGACGCCTCCAGTGGAGCCGCTCTGCAGCCAGGAGTCAAACTGAGATTGTGTTGGGCAGCTCCCAGGTGTGAATGTGAGAAACTGTGAGAATGTGAAATAGGAGCTTCCTGGAAAGTAATGAAGAGGGGGTGTATGCTGTCTCTGAATGAGTAAGGATGAATGAATGTGGAAGCACGAGGGTTTCGCTGCATGGGTTTAGCTCAAGAACCAAAAGTTTTGAATGAATTTAACTGGTCTAACATACGAAGAATTTTGAAAGAATACCCTGTGTATGGTCAGCTTGATATTCACAGAACAGTTTAGCTAATAATGGAAACATATTTAGCCAGATTAAGACAGATATTTAGTTTTCACAGCAATTTTGTCAACTTATAATGCTGTATTGAATTTGGTTAGCCTACATTGCTGCTACTGAGCTTTGTCACCTTAGAAGGTTTCTTAGTCACTTTGTAATACTGCATTTGGTCATGAAGATGTGGTCACTGAATTCTAGAAGCCATTTAGTAGTAATTGTCTCCAGATAGTTGAGTAATTTTATACATTACAGTTTTTTATATGGTGTTGCATAAACCAAAGGTCCCTCTGCTGTTTTATATATAAGCCCCTTGGATCTGTGACTCATGTATGTAAAATGCATTCAATCATGTGAGGTAAAAAGGTTGGAAACCATAGAAGTGGGATATATTTGTCATGTGTGGCGTTTAATGACTTTTGTGTTGTGCCATTATCAGTGCTGATTTTTGTCAGTTATTCATTGTACAGATGCAGCCGCTTCAATTTTCCCCTTCCAGCCAAATGCCTGCTGAGTTTCAGCCAATTACCAGCCAACATATAGCCAATGGGAGTGCCCAAGTCCACCATAAACATGCCCATTTGATAGTGCTTCCCTCACAAGAACACCTTATTGGAGTAGCATTAGCATTAACCAGTAACTTCTTTTCTGTCATGTTATTGTGCGGGATCTCATTACAGTCATGGCAGTGAGCAGGTCCCAGCTTGATCCAGTCACGGACCAGCCAAGACTCAGTCTAGGAAAGTGGCTCCATCGGTATGCTTTAAGTCCCCTTTTTAAGCAGACTTCCTACAGACATTTGTGTCTTGCTAAATCTGGTACAGCTATTTTTTAATAAAAACAAATGATCAGTGTAATGGCATGCTGCCTCTGCCAAACTAATAAATAAAATAAACCAATTCAGACAGAAAAATCCATTTTGATTTATTAAATGAAAATGGAAACTTCTGGCTGGTGAAGAGACTGCAGGGTGGTGCAGTAGGCAATGATGCAGCAAGAAAGATGCTGGATCCACTCCCTGTGATTGAGTGTCTCTGTGCATGCATGGGTTTTCTCTGGGTACTTGGGTTTTCTCAGACAGATGAAAAACCATACTTGTTAGGATAACTGGTGACTTCCCTTAGGTCAAAGTGTATGTGTGTCTGTCTATATTTCATTTGATTGGCTGTTTACTAGTCCGGAGTGTATCCTCCTGCTTGCTTAGTGTCAGCTGGAGTAGGTGACCCCAAGAGGGATAAAGGGCTATAGAAAATGGTTGGCTGGATGGATGGTGGGTAAAGGCACTCGTTCAGCTATGAAAAAAGAACTTGCCTCAGATAAAAAGTCTAATGTTAAGCTAAAAGAAGCAGCTGCAAGTGACAAGTTTGGCACCAAAAACAGCAGATCTTGACTGACTTGACCACACTAAGCTGACTGTGTTTTTAAGGTAAATTGAGATGTCCAAATCAGCAGAGGTGTCACTTTCCCCTCTCCATTGGAAAAACAAATATGAGTAGTACCATCTCACAGTCCTGCTTGGACCTTTCAGTATTATAGTGTCCGTTCTGACAGCCCTGATTGAAATGTACCCTAGACTGTTAGGGTTTATCAAGGTTTTTTGTTGTACCTGTAGAGACCATCTTGTCCAGGCTGAATGTGGCAGGTTCCTCCATTAAAGCAGGGGAAGCTGATGCAAGCATTGATGGGGATTTCACAGTTTTGACCCTGAAAGAGGCAGGAAGAGAGGAAGAGACAAGACAATTAGGTCATTTTTTATAAAAATGATCATTAACAGAGTGATACAGGGATACCATATTTCTGTACGCATCGCGAAAGGTTCCCTCAACTGCAAGCCCACTAAAAGCGTTAACTGTGTTTTGGATCACTGCTGATAATAAGCGCTGTAGCCAACAAGGAAACTTACACGTTGTATTCTTCGGGATAATCTTAACAAACAAACCCACTTTTCATGTTTTGAGCCTTAACATAATCCACAAGGGTGAAAAGCTATTGTTAAGGTACTATGGAAGTACAACATGGTGGTTCGACTTGGAAGCAGCTAGAATATTTCTAGTGTGTAAACATCTTTTTGTGACATCTTGTTCGAAAGTTATATAATCAAGTGCCCTCATCAAGCTGGTCTTCAAGGCTGTGGCAATAGCGTAATTGATTATTAAAATACAATCAGAGATGTGGCCATTTTTGTACTCCTTGTTAGCAGTTAGCAACCATTGTTTTCAAAAAACAATAAGAGTTTAAGATTCAAAAGCAGGAAACACCAGATGCATTTTATTATTCTATATAACATTAAAATCTCATGTGCGTAAATTCACCATGAACCTCATTTCAGGCTGTTATCTTGAACCAGTATTCTAAATCCATTTAATCTGGAAGGTTGGGAAACAGAGAATGCTAAATGCTAACTCACTTTCACATTTTTGGACTCATTCCTGCACCACTCAGTAGTATGATGACTCTACTCAACTCCATGTTTTTAGATCACTTCCTCTGGCAGTATCTGGAATCAAATATCTTTTTTCATACATTTTAAAGCAGCAATTTATTTTTTGTGCCACTCAAAAAATATGATAAACTTGCAACATCATATTACTGAAGCCAAGTGAGAGATCACTGGGTGTCTGTGTCCCCTACTTGCTCTGTATTAAAGCCTTTAGGAAATCTTGCAAGGGATATCCACTTTTTGGCTAATGAGGGCTCAGTTCAGGGACAGTACTCTTATTGGATCCTCCACATGTTATATACATATGAGTTTAGTTTAGTATTTAGACTGTACAGAGTTTTTATGAAGGGACGTGTGGTTTGTGACTCTTTTGCGGCTGCAAATATAATATAACACTGGCTTGATGCTAATGATAGCTAAACACACACAGACACAGTGGATTGGTTGTGCATAAAGGAAGGGGTATGACTAGGAGCACAACAGCTGGAGTAAAACTGCTTCTATTCAGATTACATACCCCAACGTTAATCCACATACAAAGCTATCAATCATGAAAAGTTAAAAAAAAAAAAAGCCTGTTTCCTCCATTTGTAATAGCTGAGATAATTAGCCTTTTTTTCTTTTCAATTGTAATTAAACAGCAATTTGCTTCTTTGGGAACACAGATCTGAGAATATTGTAGTTGTGGGGAAAGAAAAATAGCCCGCAGAGAGATGGAGGGTTGAATAAATCCTTTCTGGTTAATCTAAAAATACAGCTTGTTCTAAACAAACCACTAACAGCTTTCATTTCTGCTCTTTTCTTCCTCATTGAATTTGCACTCTCACTGCTAACACACAATGTAAATACTGTACAGAATTCTCAAATTCACATGTATGCATAACACGGCCTTCTGCCTTGGTTCAGGGCTCCACCACCACTCACCTGTTTTCTAAATAAACACCTTTCTCTATGAACTGCATCAGGTATCGGGCTCTCACCATCAAGCCCCGCGGCTGTAGTTTTAATTTCAAACCACCATCACACCCACTTCCTCTGATCAAAGTGGAAAGGAAGATGTTTATTCTTGTGCTCCCTCGCCATCCATCTTCATTATTTCCTCTTCTCTTTAGCTCTAACTGAAGGTATTTGTTTATGTTTTGGTCACACTCTTTCCACCGCTCCCTCTTTCTCACACTTCCCTCCTTTCACAGACGTTTTAACCCTTTACCTGCTACACTCCGATGCCTCCATTTCAGCGAGAGCCAGAGTCGTTCTTGTGATCGGCTATATCAAAAAGACTTTCAGTTTTTTTTCTAAAATAATGAAAAGATTTCAGTTGATTAGAGTTCAGGAGGTCATTTTCAACTGTTTCTCAGTTGTATTTGGAAAACACTGGAGACCTGACCCACTTGTTACCATGCTTGGTGCTGCCAGTCTCCTAACCTCTGCTAATAAATATGAAAGGAAGGCTGTTTAATTTGGTACTGTGGTAGAAAAAAAAATGATCTTGACAGTATGGAAGATGGACCATGTTCCCACCTACAATCTTTGGCTGGGTGAAATGGCCAATACTTTGCACCTGGAGAGACTGAGTCTATATAACTAGGACTTGGGAACCTTTGCTGAACTTTTTAAATGGTAAAAGAATTGATATCCTGCCCCTATGCTGCATACTGTGATCATGTTTAATGTTATAGATGCTGTCACTCACTTTCTTTCTTAGTTCTTCTACATATATATTTCTTGCTTGAATTGTGGTTTGAATTCTAAGGCTCTCATGTCTGTCTTTAAATTGGTATGCTCAATCTTTTGGGTGGGGGTTTTCTTTCTTATGTTATTCCTTTTCTTTGTGTTTGTTAAATCTCTGAAAAATAACTTTAAAAATACTGAATAATTAACAGGGCTGTCAAAATTAACATGTTAACATGGATTAATCTTTTATAATGATTAATCTGATTAAAAATTTTAATGCAGTGCAGAATGATTCAAAATTTCTTAAATGTCTCTTAATGTGCTCTTAAAAGATAGGCAAGCTGTGGACATTTTTTTCTTGTTATAACTTAATGTGCTTCGATGGAACAATAGTTTATGAGAGGACTCCATTTGTGGCTCTTTTGAGGCTAACGGCATCTACAGGTATACTTCTTTGACTTGTAATGGAAGTTGTATGTGAGTATTGTTGGTTTATGATCCTTGAAGATGGATATTTTCTCCTGCTATGTGGCCAGGTTGTGCTGATTGTTTGGTTTGACCACCAAAGTTGTTGCATTATGAATGCAGGTGTTGTGTGGCTATACTAAATGTAATAACGTAGCCCTTGCTAACAACTGTTCACAAGAGTAAACGTAAGGGAATGTAAGGGAAGGACATTGCTTGGAGTGCAAACAGGAAAGGAAGGGGGGAGTAGAGTCATATCCAAATTACACTCTCCAGTTTTTACATAGCAGGTCCTATAGTAGTGTCCTTAGTGAATACAACAATGGCGTCTCTGCTGGTCAGAGTATTGACGCAGCAAATCCACATTTTTTTGGAGGAGCGATAACAAACCAGCACAGTTAGCATTGATTGGTAGTAGGCCATAGCTGTTGTTGTTGTTGTTCCTATGTGCACAAGCAAACTTTATCTGAAAAAATACTGCGCATCCACGCGTCATCGTTTTCCCTGACAACACTGATTCCTGTTTACACAGAGACAAAAACGAATACATTTTTAAAACTTTTCACTCTGGACCCCGTTTTCAAAAAGTTTACAGATTCAGGCACTCTGGGCACTTTTCCTATGTAATCGGAAAGCACAAACGCAACGAAAACTCTCTGTTTTTGTTGTTGTGTGCGGGCCCTAAAACCCAACAGTGGCCATGGGAACCAGGAAGTGCTACATGCTAACTCAGTTCTGCATCTTTGCACTCACTACTGCACCACTCTTTAGTCTTCTTTTTTACTCATCGCACCTCGTGTTATTCCCATTGAACATTTTTATTAATCTTGCCCTCATTGGATACAAACATGGAAAACAGAACAAACACGCAGATTAGTACTTTCACTCGCACATGTGCACACAACGCACACAAGGAGACCATCCCTGCTTCCCCGTCAGTGACCTTGGCAAGTGATGTTTTTATTAAAAGTGAGATTAAGTCTTTTGTCCTCCTGTAAAAGCCCAAAGGTTGGGAGATTTGTGTTCGTGCGTTTAAGGCTTTCTGTGAGTCTTTGCAGTACTTGCAAACACACACATGCTCAAAACCTGAATTCAAAACTTTCACTAGAGCTTGAACCCACTGATCTTGGCACACATTAAGACAAACTGAAATACACTCAGACCGTGCGCACAAATTTACAAGACCCCACGCGCATATATTCCACTCACACTCCCGCAGTGTAAATCACCCCACTAGAAGATTTGCATGTCTTCCCTATCACGCCGGGGTCTTGACAATTATTACACCCTCTGTATTTGATCAGTCAATACCTCCAGCACAGCGAACTACGGTCATCATTTCCCTATTGATGAACAGGTAGATACATTATGCATGCAGTGCCCAAGCTTAGCCTGATAATGCTGTTAATACCACCAGGCTTATGCAGCACGGCCATCCATCGATAGGATAGCTTTCACGCAGGCAGACAGTTTCAGGGAGCAAGCAGGGAAAGCGGTGTTTTGTTCCTCGTGCAAAGCAGACTGGATATCTTAATTAATATTGTTTTAGATTAAAGAAAAACACTATGTGATGTAACACATATGACACAAAAATAAAGTATATAATACAGTACAGTACACCATATTGATTCAATATGATAAAAAAAATGATACAAAATGATACAATTCCATATGTTGAATTAGTGATAAGTAGATTTAGGTAAAGCTGTGTTTTTCTACAGACTGAATAGAAAATTTAGCAAACCCAGCAGGATTCCTCAGATATCAGTTATTAACCTAAAATGTTCCTCTCTATGATCTTACTTTGAATCCATATGGGCAGGTGCATTGGTAGGATCCGGTGGCATCAGACACACAGGTACCGTTGTTTTGGCAGGGTGCTGCCAAGCAGGGGGCGCACTTCGACATCAGGCTGATATCTACTGGACCTGAGACAGGAAACAGAGAAACAAAGGAAAAGGAATGAAACTAAAGCAGGATACTTTGTCGACTTGTGCTTTAAAGTGGAAACGGATGGTGCTTTAGGAAGATGCCTTACAGGATAAGGATGGGGGAGCTTAGCAGAGCAATAAATGTGATTTGTTTCAGAGGGCAGGACTTGTAGAAGCAAAGGGAAGAGAGGATTTGATTCAGTGTGATGATATAAGGTACCTCCATACATCAAGTGCAGTTTGATCTCAGCACCTGAGTCACTTTGTACTTTATTCTGGCAAAATTCCCCCAGTTTTTCTTCTGGTAAAGGGGCACAGCAGAGTACTGCATTTACTATGTCTCTCTTTGTTGATGTAGAATTTAAGTTTTCTTACTTCTTCTTGTGTGCAACAGTCCTCTTCTTTTACATTTGGTTCTACATCAAGTGAGCCCTGGAGTGAGTTTTGTTAGGAGTTGACTGCTTTTGCACTCTAAAGATTCACATTTTTGCTCTGCATTGGTTAGCAAGGACAGTATCTCAAGTACCTTCAAAGTTTTTCAAGGCCATCAATATCCCTAATTTCTATAGCTATAACAGTCAGAATAATAGAGGTGGCCTATATGCCAGAGCCACCATGACAAAACACAACATGTTCATCATAACATGCATCACATTTCATTAGCAACACTAGGGGCTCTATTTTGACTGTTATGTCTAAAAGTGTATGGCATACAGCATCTTGGGGTGTGTTCGTTTATATTTTGCTTTATCGAGGGCACTTAATCCCAGAAAAAAGTGACACAAGCCCTTATTGAGCCATTTAACACACAAAGCACACACAGGGCAATGTATGAAACACATAGATGATCAGATTTAAGTTATATTTCACTAAAGCCAGGTCACAACATAAAAAAAAAAAAATCCAAAAGATGTTGAGCACTTCTACATGACACTACATTAATGATTAAATCTCCAGTTAAAACTGACAGAATCTGACAGGTTTATGATTTCTAGCGTATTGTTTGCTCAACAAATTAAAGGTGGGCTGTCCTTCTGTACTGGCTGTATTTTTCTGCTTATTTTGTCTGCTGGAATCCTTGTTTGTATTCTTTACAAGTGCATGCAAACTTGTAACGCTGTTAAAATGTCTGTCATCATGATTAACAGTGCCACTCATCTGGGAATACTTCAAATATTTGTATACAAATAACTCCCTGTTGCCTGTTCATGAGTGTATTTTGCATTCTTGGTAGTGTGCATGGAGGACAGCTTAAAAACAAAAAAAAACAGAGGCATGCTGTCATAATCCCTCTAGTTCTACCTATATGAAAAACATTCCTTGTTTTTAACTCCATTCAATAATTTTGAGGCCTTGAAAAACAAGATATTCATGTCTTTTGTGAGGGGTAAAGCTTTTAGTTTATGTTTTATATGTTATATTTAAGTGTGTTGTGCAAACGATTTCAGTTTTAATTAAAGGTAGTATCTCTCTGTTACTCCGAACATTTAAACTGTATGGTCAGAGTTTTGTGGGTGCGAGGGACAGACAAGTTTGGGGGTTGCGGTAATAGTCACAAATCCAGCAGGAGTGGGACTAAGAAAGCAGTCCTGCACAGGGCTCTAGGTCAAACCTCCAAAGTCCTAAGCCTCTAATAAAATGATCTAAGTGACTTTGACCTCGTGGGTTGTCCATATAAATAAATTGATTAGATTTGCTGCTGCTTATCTCTTTTTTAAACACCTCTTTGTGCTCTAAGCTTTCTAAATCCAAGGATTAACCCAGAGCTGAAACATGTCAACACTGATATATATGGACAAATAATTGAATATCATGTTGAGGGTGGAAGATTGAATAGACAAGAAGACATGAGTAAAAACATAGATTGTTTACCTTTACACTGAAATCTGTTGAGTGGTGTGGTAAGCAGAAGGCGGTCGGCCATGTCAGGAGGTCCAGTACAGCGAGCAATGCCTATGAAGCAAACACTTGGTGATATAAACCGCACACTTTGCAACTACCTTACACTTAAAAGGAAATATAGCAAATAAAAAGTTCTGTAAGATGTTAAAATTGAATTCTGATTGTGATTTTTCACTCACCTGGCTCTTTAAACCCAGCCTTGACCCACTGAGAGAGCCAGCGCAGGTCACAGTTACAGTACAGAGGGTTAGCACCAAGAGCACTAAAAACACGTGCACACAAACACCATTAAATGTTTATTCCAAGACACTTCAATCGAGAACACTTACAGACAAACAGATGTGCTATAAGATGCTGTACTTACAGGTGGGACAGAGCAGTGAGGTGGTTGAACGCTCCCTCAGGTATCGTTGAAAGGTCATTGCCATGGAGAGTGCTGGAGGAGAGGAAAGAAGACAAATGAAGAGTTTTTATGAATATTTAACACTGAAATGACCTTTTTTTTCTAATTCAAGAGGTTACTTGTTGACCCTTTGTTACTTTTAATGTGAAGATAATTAATGTAATTGAAGATAAAGTGTTTCTGTATAATCAGACTTTTGTATGGAGGAGAACGAGAAATACTTCCTCAGCTCACTTTGACATAGTTAGATCTACCAGAACAGTGGTTCTCAAATGGTGTGAAGGGGTACACTGGTGGGTCTTGGGATATGTGTAGGCTTGCCTCCGGAATTTGTTACCACAATAAGTTACTTCTGTAGCTGTACAACAATAAATGAGTCTTCAGTTTACTCTATCAGTACTTTGGGTGCATTCATTTGTCTTGCAAAAATATTTATTAGAGCATATGGGGATTATATGAGTAATGTACAGAGTAAGTATTGAGGTAGAAGTCCATGGCTTATAATGTGCTCATTTTCCATGTTATTTCCAAAACAAAAACACTTGCAAAAACAAGAGCAAACCACATCTTTCAACAATGAACACAGGATGTACAGAAAGATAAAAACAGGAACACAGATACAGTAAATTAAATTAAAATAATAAAAGAAGGGGTCGTCCAACCCATCCCACTAACCATCTGTTATAGCAAAGTGATCACCAACCAGTCGAGGACACTGATGTGAGATAACGCAGAAATGGCCACCATATTTTATAAAAATAAGCAAGCTTGTCCAAAAATATATATCATATCCACTCTAGGTGAAGTGTGTGTGTAAGCTCATTCAACCAAACATTTACATAAGGGGGTTCCACTTCTAATGTGTGAGTATGAGCTCTTTAGCAATGAAAAGACTAGAGGATATGAGGCATTGACTGGCTGTTTTTAATAATGTGAAATCACCTGACTCCTCCAACATACCTTCATCCAGTGGTATTAGTAAATATTGGTATTGGTGGTGCTACAGAATCTTAAATCTGTATTTAAGGTACGAGGACTTATTTGCCATGAATACCTGAACAAACTCCTGCCTTTTATCCATCATATCAGAAGTAAATGGAAGTGACAGCCCAGCTGCCTCGATTTTCAGCGAGCTAATACACCGACCTCGACTGGCTGCAGACTAAATTATTCAAATTATTTGTTGTTTCGCAGCTGCAGACACACCATCGCCGGCTTCTTTAATGGCAAATAAATCAAATATGTATGAAAGAATAACATCAAATAAACAGGGGAGCTTATTTTCTTTGTTGGGCGATAAAGCTGGAGCTGGAATATAAAGTGTCTCATATGGTCATCTGGCGAACTTTAGTGTGTGTGAGAAAAAGGGACAAAAACTGTCAGAGGGACAAACTGCAGGCCGTGATGTGTATCCGCGTCTCTGGTTTTTGTGCCTCTGGGTTTTTGAGGGAGTGTGTGTTAGAAACTTCAGTCTCCGTGGGCTCTGCAGAGCGTGTGTGTCCTTTGTGTCTCGCCATTTAAGTGTGTTGCCTGCTGGATATAAGTTCACATTCCATTAGAGCGGGGGGCTGCGGCAGGGGACAGCTATCAAACCAGCACTACTGGGAAATAGTGTGTGCATATTTTACTGTGTGCATGTTCAGGTCAGTGTGTACCAGACAACACTGCTTAATATGTGTGTGTTTATGTGCATCTGTGTGTTTGGTGGTCTAGCAGCCCCCGCGTTAGGCTGGCCCAGAGGGGGTTATGGGTAATGAGGAAGTGACAGTGATGGCTGCCTGGCAACCAGTTGCTACGCGGGGGCAGAGAGGGATCAGTCCCTGCGGTAACATCAACTAAAATGAAAGGGAGGAAAAAGAAGAAAGTGATCGCTAAAGTTCTACAAGGTGAAAGAAAGAGTCGATATAAAGAGAGGAGGCCAGAAACAAAAATGACTTCTTAGACGGAGAAAGTCAGAGTTTTTCCACTTTGAACAAACAGCCATGCCAAAGTTCAGGAAATATTGTCTACAGAGGACAATGTGAGGTAAAAGCCTTGGATCTTTTATCATTATTGATGTTAAATATCTTTAAAAGGTATATAAAATTAGCCAAAAAAGTTATAGGACCAAAGTGAAGAAGCTCAAACCTCCATTAAGGCATTTCCAACATTGTCGACAGAGTTATAGTCAAAAATGTGAAAAATTGCCACTCTTGCGTTGTTAACAAAGCCTTGAAAAAAATCCTGGATCCACATCCTGATTCGAATCACCACAAAAATCGAATTGCTTGTCCGTTGTGTCACCATCAGCATTTCCAGAAAATACCATTCAAATCTACCGAAAACTTGTTGAGTTATTAGCAATAAAAGTGCCTTATCTCACTAGTTTAACAAATTCTTTAAAAAAAAAAATGGCTCCACATTTAGATTCCGATCTCCACCAAAATGTGATCCTTTCTTACTTGTACTATGACCAACATTCCCTGAAAATATCATCAAAATCCTTTGTGAACTTACTGAGTTATTAGCAAAAATGTGGAAAAGTGTCTTGCAATATTAACAAATCTTTAAAAAGTTCCTGGGTCCACATCCAGATCTAGATCATTACCAAAATGTAACTAACTCCAATTTGTGCTACAGTCAACATTTCTCAAGAATGTCATGAAAATTCATTGCAAAATTCCTGAGCTATTGGTGAAAAATACGAAAAAGTACCAAAACTTGCAATATCAACAAATCTTTATAAAACTTCAGAATTCGCATCCAGATCGCCGAAGTTAAATTAGTTCTTCTAACATATCCTTAAAATGTCATCAAATTATATTTAGAACTTATTGAGTTATAAGCAAAAATGTGGAAAAGTTCCCTATCTCATTATGCAAACTTAGTTAAATTCCTGGACCCACAGCCTGATTCAGATCACCAACAAAATAAAATTACCTACGCCTTGTGCCAAGACCAACATTCCCAGGAAATTCCATCAAAATTCTTTGATAAATCTTTGGGTGAGCCTGTTTACAAACTAACAACCAAACAAACATTCTTTCAAATACCAGCAAAAACATAATTATCATCATAATTATTATTTACTGGGGAATGAAGCAAAGACGTGTGACCTATGCCACTGAGGATGAATGTGATTTTTTTTTTTTTTTGCTTTGGTTAAAATGAATCAAATTAAACAAAGAACAGCTGCACTGTATTTGAAAAAATAAATCATACTAAAAAAAAAGGTTAAAATATCTTAATTGGGACTACAGCCAATTAGTCTCTTGGTTGAAGCAGTGACTGTAGAAATAATTGGATTAAACCATGTGATGTTAGCCTAAATGATGGAATGCTGTTAAAGCCAATCAGTAGACACAGCAATACTATGCTCGCTGTCTCAACTAAACTTTGGATCAACCTACTGATAGACAGAGAGGCCAAGCTGAGGCAGGATTTAAGGCGGTCTGAATAAGCTTGAAGTCATGTCCATCATGTTCCTAACTATCCCAAACTGGAAATTCTCAATAAAACAAGAAACAAGCACAATATTAGAAAAACACCCCTGTACAGCAAGAGCCTTTAGGTATATTAAATACTTAGACCTAAGTTGTTGGTCAGTTAAATCAGGTTGTGAGGATGTTTATTCAATAACTGTCCCTACACACAGTCATGTAACTACCAGGTTTCTCAAAGCCAGACTCAAGCAGAAAATCAGAGAACTGCAGTGTTTTGGCACTTCTACATTAACATTATTTTTCAACCCTTGGGGTATGGATTCACCAGAACCATGGATGTCAGGAAAGAAAGTGAATGGTTCCAAAATGTGAGCCAGATAAATACCTAACTTATCTAGTCTCCTAATTATGTCTTGGAGATCTACCATTAGATCAAGATCAACAGATGGAGCCGATTCAATTTCACCCTTTAAATTGTGGTTTCATTCAACTTCCAGCCACTGGGAGTCCCTCCAGCCTATCTGGGGGTGTGCCTGAATTTCCCAACAGAGTGGTGCAGGGATGACATATTGTTAAAGGCCAACAAAGAAGTTAGCATTGTACTGGTTCCCTTGACTGCAGGTCTAGTAAAAGCCAATTTTTGTCATTACTTTGGATCACTGCTGATAATAAACTCTAATCAAAGTTACATGGTCTGCTCTTTGTGTTAATCTCAACAAATAAACCTTCTTATCACAATTTTTTAAGCTTAATTGAAACGTTTTTGTACCCATTCCTGCACCACTCTATGACCCTTTGGTTGGGATTTCTACTGTCAGTGTCGGACAGTCTTCTGGTCCTACAACTGGTTCATGTTTATCTGGGGTGTGACATTATTACCGCTTTTCAAATCTGAGTTGTGAGGTAAATGGTTTCCACTACCATTCGAGTAGCATTAGCATTAACCAGTCACTGAATGTTTGTCACATCATTGCAGGGGATCTTATTACAACCATGATGGTGAGCAGGTCCCAGCACATTCCAATCATGGACCAGTCCAGACTCAGTCAAGAAAATAGACTCCCGGTCTAATGCCCCAGTCACACATTCCCGTTTCTCATGGCGATTGTGCAGGACTGTACACGATTGGCAAGGCTGGTTTGATCGGCATGATACGGGAAGAAATGACTGCCTCCCCCTGGACACACCCTGTACATACACTGTCAGTAACGCTTCTACGGCGCTTCTACAGTGCTTTGGGGGCGTTCGTCCCGCTTCAATTAGGTCAATACAATGATACAACGAGGAGTCCATGAATTTCCATCCCGCTGACACAACGTCAGCCCCATTCGGGTCCCATTGAGCCCCGTCGCTTGCGTTTTTGTCCCGTTCACTTTCCGTATGAGATAGGTAAGAACAATGCTGTGAAATCACCTTGAACGGGATACAGTCGGGGCACAATCGGATACGTCCTTGTAAGTCGTCCTTAGAAAGCTTTCTGGATTGAGCCACGATCAGCCCAATTGAGCCTCGTACATGTCGCGCTAATACCGTTCGCCTCAGGACTGCATTGGGCTTCCACCCCACTATACCGAGAGCTGCGATTCTCCACGACGGTTTTGAACAGTTCAAATCAATCGGGACCCTTCCCCATTCCCCGGCGTTTGTCCACGACTATACAACGCTGATCTAGATCAAGTAGTGCATGCACCGCGACCAAAGCACGTTTCATCAGGATTATGACAATAGTGCACAATCGACATGATAAACGGGAATGTGTGACTGGGGCTTAAGTTGTTACAGTAATGAAGATCAAGTATTTGCTGTAATAGAAGAAGTTGTAATGGCCTGAGACTTTTAATCACAGATGGTTGACAAAAACTGTTCTTTGTTTGGTGTAAAGTTACACTGAACCCCTGATGAACTTTTTTAGTTAAGCTGAAATCATAAATCTACAATGTCACGTATACTGCTGCGACTGAGCAATGCAGGGTCAATGTTTGCAAGTTAACATCACATACATTGATTTTTGTGTGAGTGTTTAGGTCCGTTTGTGTCTGCAGCTGCTCCCGTAAGAGGACGGTCCTACAGCAATATTCACATTGTGTGTGTGTGTGGGTTTGTGAGACAGAGGGTGGACAAGCAGATGGATGACTGAGAGAAACAGAGGCTGAAGGTCGATTCATCAAACACAGCGCTGGGCGGGTAGAAAAAGAGAGAAAAAGAAGAGAGGAGGGGTGGAGGAGAGAGAGGGGGGAGACAGTGAGGGGACACACAAGGGGGAGACCAGGGCATGCAGATGGAGAGGGAGTATTAAAGAGGGGATGAGAGATCGTCACTTTTATCTTTTCCAGTACCCTGAAACAACAAATGATTGGATGGCTGCGACTCATTTTGTGACTGGGTCTTAACGTGGCACTCGGCCTGGCACCCGGGGAGTGATTAAACTTTGATTTAGCTCGCTGCTATAACTAGCAAAGGAGAGTGTTGAATATTGAATCCACTGCGGCACTTGAAGATGAAGCTCAGTACTCACAGCAGGCGGAGAGACTTAAGGCCGTCGAAGGCATGAACAGGGATGCAGCGGATCTGATTGTAGCTCAGGATGCTGAAAAACAGAGGACACACAAGGTCATGAGAAAATTAAAGACTTAGTAATTATTTCTTTTAAAAGTAATTTTCTTGAATGTGCTGTTTGTAGCTAATTTTTCAGGCTACATCCCCGAATGGATCAATAATACACAATATAAACAATTAAATACTAAAGATGTGATGCAGCCAACTTAGAGACTGTGTGAAAAAAAAAAAACAACAACATGACAGCTCCCATAAGTGAAGCCAAAATACTGGGAGCTCCCCCTGCTGGCTGGCTGCAGCACAGGTCATAAGTCTCGTCTTCACAGAGTTAACAGATGGTATATCGAACAATTTTAAGTGCTGTACATAAAAACATAACACTGAAAACATTATTAGTCAAAATTCAACAGCAAAATTAAAAACAGAAACTTTCACAGTCAACATGCACAGACATCAGAAAAAAATCAATTTCAATTAAACTATATGATAGGCTGTCAACTGGTCCAGATATGATTCTTTATATAAAATTATAAACAAACAAACAAACAAAGTTCAGTGGAAACAAGCCCCATCAGCGTCTTGGCACCTCAGCTGTTTCATTTTATGGTGTACATTGTATTAGTGTTTTATTTTCCTTTCATAGTATATAGTGGTTAGCCAATAGTTTCAGGAGTGCTATTATTTGGCAGTAGAACAGCACTTGACACCAATAAAAAAAATAAAAATGGGGAAGATATGGTTTTAACATGAGTTACACGTCACACACATTATTTTATCTTTAATAAATGTAGGATTGGTTGAACTGTTGAATTTTTCAAAAATCGTAAGAAAAAAAATTCCTCTTCATAATAATGTATGCCATGAGTCAAACCTTAACATTTAAAATACAAGTCAAATTCATTTTCTTCAGAAATGATTTTTGTGTCATTATTTTTTATTTATTTATTTTTTCTTAAATGTTTTTTTTATTAGATTTGATTTAACCAGAAAAAAACTCATTGTGTTCTGGCCAAGACAGGTAGCAGCACATGTATAAAGTTAGACATAAAACAATAACAAAACACTAATACATACAACCTATCAGTTCAGAGTGACAAAGCAGTAAATCAGTCAAAGCACCTGCAGTCTGCTTCATCTGCCTCCACTGCCTTTAATCTGCACTTAAAAAGACTTAAAGAGACCGGCTCCCTAAGACCAAGTTCCTGCAGCAGATCCCAGTCTGCAGATGCCAGCATATCTGAAACTTCTTCTACCCATTTTAAAGCAAACTTTGGAGACAGAAAATAAGTTTTGTGACTCTGTCATAGAACTGAGACTGCAGCTTCCAGCACTTTTCACATGAATGCAGTTAAAATGAGGGAAATAGGACAATTAAGGTCTTATAAATACTGATGTGCCAATGATTTAGTCCACAGAAAAAGACTGCTCTAGTCAGGGTTATAAATGCTGAAGTTTCCTTTTGTTTATTATTTTAGGAATTATTTTTATTGGCCTTATTACAGAGTCGGGAAACTGGACATAGTCACATATTAGGAAGAAAGACAATAGGCAATGACATGAGCAAAAGAAGCCGGAAGAGGTATTTGATTTTTAGCTGCCTGCTTCATGAACAGCCTCTAAACACGGGCAAGCAATCTTAAACACAAAGGATACCTCAGTTTAATTTTTAGAGTTTATTTTCAGTGTTTTTTTATTTTGAAGAGATGGATACAAAACCATGCTGGACACCCCTGTTGACAAATGTGACTCGTAAATGAGGAGATGCACTCCATCCATCTGTACATACAGCTAATGATACAGAATCTGTGGCTGCTGTAGAAGAGGGAGGAGGAGGAGAAAATGTTGGAAAAGACTGCCAGAGGGAAAAGATTTTGAGGAGTCAAATTCTCTTCTTTATATCTGCTAATGAGCCAAAAGTTCAGTTTAAGAAAAGTAAAGAGGACAAGCTTCTTATCAGGGTCAAAGGAGATAAAGTTAGCCATTTCAGGGTGCTATCATTATTTTAACATAATTAAGTCCGAGATTGTGATACCAATGCAGAAAGCTGACTGCAGATGTCTGATTTATATCTTTTAAACATAAACAACATGAAACTGTGGCTCTCAGCACTTTTTAGCTCAATACCCTGTACCGTAAAATAACAACTCTGCATAATTGCTGATATCAAGGGGCCTACAGGTGTCTGATGGGGGAAAAGCAACAAAATTATCATATTTTTTTTAACTTAAGGTAAATAACTTAAGTTAAGGTTAAAGAAACAGGCCCAAGAGAGGAATAATCAGCAGACTGAGAAAGTCTGTGAGGAAAATACAAGGTAGAAGATCCTTTGCAAAGTGCTACTGAACAATGTGTTTACTTTATTTTTTATTCTTCATTTAAATGACATAACTTTTCTTAGTGTAGGAATATTGTATTCAACTTGGATCCATCCACTTGGATCCCGGCATGGATCCATTTTTCCTTGTAGCAGCAGTTCAGGCTGGTGGTACTGTAGTAATTGAGTGGGGGGTATTTTCGTAGCACACTATGGGCCCCTTAGCAACAATCATGCATTATTTAAGGACTCTCTGAAGAGGCAGTCAGCAGAAAAGGCGACAAAAAAGTCAAATATCAAGACAGACTGGGGGCAGAGGTGGTCAGTGTGGTATCTTCAACACTGAGAAAACTTTTCCCATCATTGAACGTATGGTGTAAAGCAGTGTTAATTTTGACAGCAATTTTTAATTAAGTTTTAGTTTTTTGCCAAAATTACCTTTTAGTTTTAGTAATAATTTAGTCATCTAAATTTTTTTAATTTTAGTCTAGTTTTAGTTGATAAAATGTCACAACATTTTAGTTGACTAGAATATGAAGTGTAAAGTGTGAGGCATTTTTTATGTTTCCTTGAATTTCTGAAGTCATGTTTACACTTGGATCCCGCCACCATGAAGCTAAGGCAGTTGTGATTGGATGTCCCTTTTCACTCATCCAACCTTTCCACACAACCAAAGTAGCTGTGATTCCTGACTTCTCTCGACTTTCTACATGACGAAATTAGGTCTGATTGGATTTAGTCTCTGTCAAACATTTTAGTCTAGTATTTATTTGTTGACGAAAATGTCTGTTAATTTAGTTTTAGTTTTTGTCAATGTACACTTGTTTTTTAGTTATAGTCAAGTTTTCGTCAGGGGAAAAAAGGTTGACGAAAACTATGACAAAAGTTATTAGTCAACAAAATTAATACTGGTGTAAAGATGGCATTGTTTCAAGACAAGTGTCCGTCCATATGAAAACACTGTAGGGTAGGCCTGTAAGTGGCGCCACAGACACCAAAACCACAGAAGAAGGCATGGAGCATGAGCACATCATGAGAAATCGATGAACCCTGTCGTATGCTGTTCTCTGTGTCCTCTTTTTGCTATCATGGTCGAAGAGGAACAGAGGACTTTTGCTGTAAAAGTTCAGTAGCTTCTTCAACATGAACGAGACACTGCTTTCTGCCAGTGTTTCTGTTGTTGTCAGGGTTTACGCATGCAGTGGGGCTATTGCGTCATTGTTACTGAAAATGTTCGTATTTGTTGTTCACACGGAAATACAAGACCGGCTTATTCAGATTCATCCCCTCTGGGAGGCAGTAGAAACGTGTGGACATTCGTGTGAATGAAATGCCCATATGATTAAAAACTTGTGCGGATATGTCTGAAATGATCTCTGTAAAGATGGCCCCTGAATTTTTGACAAAAAGTTGCTGACTGCACAAGAGCGTCACATGTTTGACATTACTGCCACTGAAACCTATGAAGACCAACTCCTTTTCACACAGAAAATCAGCAGGAATGGTGAAAGGAATTGTTACGAATCAGATCGATTAGAAGAAACGTTAATGGCAGTGGTATTAATAAGATCCCATCAATTCCCATCCCTAGTGAAGACTGAATCAATGTGCAAGAAAAACAACCGAAAAAATGGACCGAATTAGAAGAGGAGTAAAAGATAAAGACCAAACAAGAAAAAGAAAAGAAAGAAGAGGCAGGAAAATATGACGAAACAGCGAGGTGAGAAGATTGGACAATTAATTAAAGGTAAGAGAGGAAAACATGGATTTTCCTCCAGCTTTTTTACCTATAACACGTACTTACGTTGAGTATATAATATAAAGACCTTGCCCTGGTGGTGTGCTTGCGTGAGTTGCTGTTTGTGTTGTTAGGTTACTTACAGCGTGGCCAGCTGAGTCATGTTGCTGAAGGTGTACGGGGCCAGTGTACTGATGCTGTTGTTGCTCAAGTCCCTGTGTGGAAACAAGCGTACAGTCAGCACACAGACAAAACATGCTGCATATGTGCATGTGTTTCATAAAGCTGCAGTGTGGTTCTGCATCTATGTGCTCTGTTCAAGGTTATACAAGCGGTAGGGTACGTACACTAGTGACAGCTGCTTCAGGGCTGCTAGCTCCTTGGGCACAGATGTCAGCGTATTACCCTCCAGGTATCTGCAAGGAAAGAGGGACAGTAAAATTAATATGTATCACATCATTTATACACTCGAAAAATAGGTCTACAGGGAAGGGAAATGGCATTATAGTCCATAAAAGTTAGAACTTCTGACACATAAAAGAGTCGGAGGAGTAGAAGGCAGCGAAGCAGAGTTTGGCCTGTGATGGCTAAGAGGAAGTTTAATGCTCTGAGCTCGCCCCTATACGGCATGGCTTGTGTTTCATCAAATATTATCCGATGTTGAAATGCTAAATGGACTTTCTAGGCTGCAAGATAAAAAGTAAATATTTAAACAGTCAAGAAAAATTCAGGGGAAGTACTCTCATGCATCTCTGAAGGGTTAGCCATCACTTAGCTACAGCCAAGGAGTATTAGCTTCACATTTAATCTTATGCTAACATAGAGTACAGTATTCCACAAGGCTTCGTACTGGCCCCCCTTTTATTCCTCATATTCATCAAAGACATTTAACATTAAAATACATTTAGTTTTACTTAACACATCATCTCGCAGTACAAACAGAAGGAGTGGCAGCTCATTTTGAAGGCATGATGCTGTCTAAATTGTGTGGCTCGTGGCAGTTTGGGGCGTGTTGGTCTATATTTTGCTATTTTAAAGATGCATAGGCTAGGGTTAACAACATTGATATCACAAAAACAAGGGCCCACACCATTTTGAAAAAAAAAAAAAAAAAAAACAGAACTAATGTTTTCAAACAGGCAACAATTACAAATTTGTATATTTGTTGATTTAATGAGAATGATGCATATTTAGTTTTTAAAATGAATGTAGTTATATGTAGAATTTTGGATGGACTATTTGTTTGTGGGCCTTTAAATGAGTCTGGGCCCCAGAAAGCTTTATCTTTAAAGCCCCCAAAACAAAAGTTTAGTTGTATGTATATGTATGAACATAAGCGTACTATTTAATATATGTAACAGCACATGTAAAGATTTATGATTGTGGGAAGTCACTGTAATAAGGATTATGAATTTTGGATTAGTAAATAAGTTATTCTTCTTCCTTTCATACATGGTAGTTGATCTGTGTAAAGTCTTATTTAGAGTCGATGTGTGGGAGGGTACACATATGCAAGCATGCATGTTTATGTGCATTTTCATACATGTGTATGTGTGTGGATATTGACACATGTACTTGTAAGTATTGTGTTTATTTATATCATATCAATATTCTTTATTATTGTGATGTTATTTTTGATTCTCTTGTACTTTTTTGCATTTCATTCATTCTTGAAATAAACTTCTACTTGAATTAAATACAAAGTGTTATTCCATAAGGCTTCAGAGTGAACCGACGTCGCTGCCTTAAGAACTCTATTTTGTACACATACAAAAACTCTTGTTATGATCCATTGGTCTGTGTTTCCTCTTCCTTTCTCCCTGTCTTCCCTCTCAGGTCATAAGTAGGTCATGCGGACAGTATGATGGAGTGTCTTCTTCAGCCTGGTCAATACCTAATCACTGCTATTGACCCCGCAGAGCTGGCCTATTTCACAGCTGGAGTGCTTTCTCTCTGTGTGTTTGCTGGTATGTGAAAAATTTAGCCTCCTTACCAGAGTTTATTTCCTGCTTTTTGCTTTTGTTTAAATCTTGATTAACAGAGTTTTACACTTGTTCTATCATAGATCAATTCCATCTACTGCCCCTGCTATAGAGACTTCCGTTATTGATCTCTTTATCACAGCATTTCTGAATCAATTACAGCAGAATTAAGACAAAGAAATATTTGCTCAATATGCTTGCAAACACCAGTGACGTAGCTACAAGTTTAACCGTAACTCCAGTCAGACTTGTGGTCTATCACGGACATTGTTACACGCTGATAAGTTGCATTTAACACTACGTTCATTTCATTTTTGCGTTTTTATGTGAACATGATTGTTTTTGAAACCTTCCCCCGGAGGAAAGCCTTTGGTTCCTCAGTGAAGCAATGGTGAGGAACCAGTCTTCTTGGGGTGTTGTCTTCATGGGACACTGACTTTACGATCTGTCTTTAACTTCAACAGCCTTATAGAACTTGGTCCCAAATTTCGAAGTGGTACCAAGGACTGACATCAAATGCTGCCACTCTGTGTACTGGAACACCAGGATTTTGGCACTTTTTTTTTTGGTGCTACCCACATGTTTTGCTGTGTTGCACAATCCACAATAGCAGGATCCTAACAAATTGTAACTTGTTGCAAAGGTGAGTAATTAAGCCTCCCAACAACATAAAATAAAATATCAAATTGTGTTATTAAAGATGTTAAATAATCAACCCAAGTAACATTTCCAAACTATTTTGAGGTGTACATTTGGCCTATCATATCATTTCTTGAATGTGTGAAAGAGTGCCTTTACATTGTTCAAGATTTTGATCTGTGCTGCGGGGAAGATGAATCTGCACAAATGAGTTTCAGAGGATATTACTTTATATTAACCGTTGGTGGATGAGTCACGCTGTTATTTGCTCAAACTTGGGAGACTCTTTGTGCTCTGGAGGTAATTAATAAACTTTGGTTTTTAAGGAAGAGCTTTGGCATGTATCAACTATCTTTTAAAGTATTATTTTTAGAGCAAATTTCAGAATATTACTCTTTCTGGTACTCTTCAGCTGTCTTAAAATGCTCAGGCAATCTTTCTGTTCTTCTCTGGGTGGCTTTATTTTTGATAGATAGAAGTAAATATGAAATGATCAATAGATTTATTCAAACAAAAATATAAACATGAGACCTGAAGCATTTACTGTGCTGTTAAACCACGAGGTCAGAACAAAAAAGCAGTGTCTGTATTTACTAATGGTTTTAAAGTTCCTGAAGCAGCAGAGGGCAAACTGCTGCATCAATTTTGCACTGCAGCAGTGTGTGATTGTGTGCAGTTGTGCTCTCCTCCTTATTGGGGAGTAAGCATGGATGAAGACTTCTGTTCGTGTGCATGTAAATGTCTGCCTGCATTGGTGTGGATATATCGAACAAAAGTGATCATGCACAGTCTTGGGTTTAATTTGCCTTATGTGTGTTCGAGTGTGTCAGTGTGTGCACGGTTAACTCACAGCTCCGTGGTGTCCTTGGGAATGCCCTTAGGTAGAGAGTGCAGCCCTCTGTTGCTGCAGCGCACCACGCTGTCTGAGCACGTGCAGACATCAGGGCAACCAGACGTAGGGAGACAGCCATTATCCTCGGTACCTGGAGAGGGGGGGATACAGCGACAGAGAGAAGAGGAGGGAAGAAGGGCAGACAATTTAATAAATGGTCAGAGGTGGGACAAAAATGACACAACGACAAAAAATATTTGTCAAGAGGGAGAGTAAACCAGAAGTTCTGCCTGGTTGTTAGATGTCTTTGAGAGATATATAATTGCTAATGCTGGTGGGTCAAGAAAACAGTCTAGTAGAAATCTTTATTCCTTAAAAGTGGAAGCGCATAGTTGATAACAAGATTTGGCCACACAGACCAGGACCTCAAACCTTCAAAATTAATTCAATTTACTCCAAGATCCTGAGAGAACATTTGTTCAAATTTTGAAGAAAATCCCTCAAAATGTTCTGTAGATTGTGTACTTCAAGACCTTAACACTGACCTATGGCCTTCAAAATATTATCACTTCATCCTAAAGTTAGAGTGAACATTTGTACAAACACTCAAGAAAATACCTCAAACTAGAAAAGCACTCAGAGAGCTAAGACCTCCGCCAAGCAGCTTCGGTCCACTTCGGTGAAAATGGTCCTATCCCGCAAAGTTAAAGAATCCTTTAAAAAATTCCTGGATCCAGACGGTGATCCGGATCACCCGCAAAATTTAATCAGTTCTTCCATATCCCATTCCCGACAATTCCTGAAAATTTCATCCAAATCCGTTCAGAACTTTTCAAGTTATTTTGAACACAGACAGACAGACAGACAGACAGACAGATAAACGCCGGAAAAAACATAACCTCCTTGGTGGAGCTAAATATCCTTGAAATGTTGTGAGGTCAAAAAATGCATCAAGATATGGACACGAGGAACAATCACTTTGACCCTTGACTTCCAAAATTGCACCTGTCCATTCTTCAGTCAACATGACCGTTCAACATGATCTAAGAAAAGAAGTTAACCAGAGGAATTTTGGAAATATTCTAAATTGGAAACGTTCCTTTGAAATCATGGGAATTTGTAGGATTATATTAATTGGAAATTGAAGTTAATTTAAATGAACTGTATAAAATCAAAAAATATATATATATATGTTTCTGTAATAGGCAGACATCCATGCAAAGTTGCACAATTAAAAAACATTACGCTTCAACTGATTTATTTATAAGTATAACTCTATCAAGTTTTAATTATTTTATTGAATAATCAATTTCAGCTTCGCTTTATGTGGCCCACAAGGTTAGATGTGGCTTCAATAGTCTTGTGCTTTGGACTAAAAATGTAGCCTCAAAAATGAGCTCAAAATTTGTGTACACAAATTTTGTGTGCTACGTGCATATGGCTGAGGAATAGCATAGATATTCTTAAACATACTTCACTTAAATCTGGTTGTTTTAGTCAAGATTACGGTAAAATATATTTTATATTTTCCTCAGCTATATTGAAAGTCCCTGTTTAGGGCCAGCATTCAGTTTTGTAAATTCCAGATTTATTTTTGTTTAATCCCAATTTTTCCCATAAACTTCCATTAATTCCTATTTAAAGCTTCCAACTTTGAAAATTCTCTGAATTTTGCAACCTGGTGACTTCCAAAAACAAACCACTTGATAATTGAAACGGTTAACATTTGTGGAGAACCAGACCAGAACCAAACCAGCCCATATTAATGGACAAAAAAAGGATGAATTGATGGGAAAAACACAGACAGACAACCCAAAAACATAATGCCACCAGCCAGGCTGTAGCTGGGGCAGATGCATTGATATTGTGAAAGAGAGGGTTGAACAGCAATAAGAGTGAACTGCAGGAGTACCACTTAGTCATTTCCACTCAACTCTGCAGTCAGCACTTTTTAACAGGACTTTACAACCCATATCAAATGACCAGGGGCTGCTAAAATCAGCTGCATGGTGTGTTTCAGCAGCTGGCTCAGGCCTGATAGCTGGTCACAGTGATGATAAAAAACATCAGATGAGTCTGGACCAAGCTGAGCAGATGTTGCTGATGGCCTGCATCTGCTTTAAGGTGTTCTTTACTAAAAAAGCAACCAAACAAAAGTTGCTGGAATACAGTGGTCTCCAAGATGTTTTTATTTGGACCCCTTCCCCCTTGGACGTAGTCACACAAACACACACACACACACAGAGATAAAAAATAGTAATAATTGGCTGTAATGCATCAATTTTAGTTGTTTTCATTCAGTCAGCTGCAGAGACTAGTACTCACAAAACATGGCAAAGAAGAGGCAGGAAGGGAAAGTTAACTGAAGTTAATGTCAGACGCCTCAATAGTTTAAGTAGAGACAAAGTTATGACCAGTGCTGACCTTTGGGGAGAGACGAATGCTTCTAAATCAGAGTCTGAGCGAGTCTTCAGAATGACCATAATCAAATGACTGACAGAACAAGGCTTAAGGGGAAGAACTGCTGCAAACAAGCCATTATTGAGGCTTGCAAACATCCAGAAAAGTCTCAGATTTGTCAGGGATCACAAACGCTGGACTGTTGATGACTGGAAGATGGTACTCCAGATGGACAAGTCCACGCCTGAAATCTTTTTTCAGCATCATTTTGTGTGGAAAAGCTGGAGAACGTTTTGATGCCAGATGCATTGTACCCACAGTGCAACCATATTTCATGCATTTTTTTTGCCTTATTGAGATGTGATCCATTTAATTTTACTGGATCATGCTCAAATCACACATTCATAAAAAGGGCAGAAAAACATTTCAATGATTGTTATACTTGAAAACTCAAAGACAGGAGGGATCACAGTTTGGAGTGTTGTTCTTGGCTTAAGACGTCTCCTGTTTCCTTGATTGGCAGACAAACAAACACACTCACAGATTATATCTAGCTCTGATGGTTAAACTGTGCTCCCAAATGTAAGAGTTAAACCCATAATGAAGGATGATGAGGATTGGACAGAGAGCCAACAATAACAGAATCCATGTTTGAGTGTAGAAAAAGAAGGATCAGGAGTAAGAGATGCAAAGTTTGCTCACATCTATGTCAAAGCGATGTTTGTGGCTGTTTGCCGCAGTGGTGTTCATACTCACGCTGAGTTTGGTGTATGTTAAATAGCTCCCTCCTTCTGTCCTGTGGCCATTTTCTAAATCACTTTGTAGTTTTGCAATTATGCTAATATTCAAATGTCAGGTAAATGGGGGCTTACGTGCCTGCAAGTACAACAGTGTGTGTGAGTGTGTGTATTATTTGATATGTGTAGCTTGTTAGTCCACAGGGAGGTGTAGCCACTGGCTGACTCTCTCTATAGTCCGCTGATTGAACTAACATCTTAATGTGAGCTAAATATCGTCTCACAAATTCAATTAACTTTACCTTTCCCCAGGCTGCCTCTGGACAACTTAACAACCATTTTACTGAGGTAAAAATAGACCAGACATATGGACTCTGGTTGTGTGTACGTCTAGGATTCTTAATTCCCCTAAAATGTAGTATTAGATTTAATAAATGAAAAGCATCAACGTGTTTTTTTCCAGTCTTTTGACCACTTAAAATAAAGTGGAAATATACTTGCCTACTATGTTTACAGCTGTGCATGATGGCTGCCATACATTCCCTGCATCTGCTTGTTGTATTGGCTGTGAGAGCCCCCCCAAGTATTAATGCAACGTGAATTTAAGACGCAGGTTATACATGACTCTAGAGGCAGAGTGAAAATGCCATGCAACCCTTTATACCTGGGTAGCCAACACAGATTATTCTGTTTCCCTGCAGTTTGCATGTCTGTCAATGCAGGGGTGGTGGAGCAGGGACATACCAGGTAGGGGGAGTTGGTAAATTTTTAGAGTTAAGACACATATGCACCTCAGCTGTGCCATTTTGGGATACTTTCAGGGTTTCTTTACAAGTGTGAATGGGGTTGAATTTAACACAACGGCTGAAAGTTTTGGAGATTTAGTAATTAAAAATGTCCTAAATTATTACAATCTGAAGTATTTGTTGCCAAAAATATCAGTATAAATAGTAAAAACAGAAAAGTCTGATTTTAGAAGTGAAATTGGAAAGTGGAAGAACTTAAAATGAGAAAGATCAGTGTTGAATATGTAAACAGTTGACTTAAACTACAAACCTTGATAGCTGGAATTGGATTTGTTTAGTTGTACACAGCAATCAGGCATAACATTATGATCACCTGCCATCCTGACTAGTCTGCGGCAAAACAGCTCCATATGCAACAAACAGCAATGCACAATGTATTCTGACACCTTCCTAGCAGAAGCAGCATTGACCTCTTCAGCAATTTGAGCAACATTAGTTCTTCTGTTGGATCAGGCCATGTTGTTTCCCATGTGCATCAATGGGCCTTAGCTATCCATAACCCTGTGGTCATAAATGATACTAATTTGAGATTTAGCTTGGCATTGAGTTAGGATCATATGCATGCTCAATGCCGAGATCCTCAAGAGGAAAGGCAGACAGAAATGAATGCAAAATCTGCCATTTTAATCTTTGTTCATATGGCTGATATAGTTCAAAATAGGTTTGAGAGTGTGTAAGAGTCTGTATATGGGATAAAATGAATATTTAGATCTGATACCATCTTGGAGTTTTCTTCTTGAGCCAGCTCAACTAACTACTTTCCAAAGTCATTTTCAGTAAATGGTTGCAGCACGGCTACAGGAAATTAGAAAAGTGTAATGAAGTCAAAAAAAAAGAAGAAAAATAAGGAAAAAAAAAACTCATCACGACACAGTGAGCAAGAGAAAAAGAGAGCAAGAGGTGAAAAAGTGAGATCAAAAGGAGTTAAAAGTGTAAAACAATAAAGAGAGGAAATGTAGTAAAACATAAAAAAACATAAAACAGAGACAGGAGATCCAGACCAGACGTGGTCCGTGGTGTAGAAATTGGCAGTGAAGCTGAGGGCTTAAGAAGCTGTAGGCAGGCATTGTGGTGGTAACAGAAATGTCACATTAGAAACCACAAAGCTGAAGTCATCTATGGCTGCAGTTTGCCAGTGGTTACTGATCAGTCTGTCCTCACTGTACCCCATGGAGGATGTGTTCTTATACTGTATCTGCAGCACAGTGGATTTCCATATTTAAAAAAACAGTAACCTGCACGATTATACTCATATATAATACAGGATAAGAACAGATTTCAACAGATCATTTTAGTCCAATGTCCTGTGTTCATGAGAATGATCATTGATTCTGTAACATTTCACTTTATTCTGGCTTTAGCTTGAGATAGAGGAACAATGAGCTCAGGTTTCCAAAGTAATCTGATTTTGTGGTAACCTTCTGACATAGCTGGATCCACCTGATTTAATATCTGTGATCCAGGCAGATCCATCTTTCCAAGATCCAATCTACAACAACTGTGAGCCCAAAGCAGCATGGCCCAATCAGCAGGAAGAGGTGGGAGCTTCGAGTGAGACGAGGATGTGACTGCTTGTACAGAGATTAGCATATGCTAACAGCTCCAGTAGCAGTTTTATCAGATTTGAACTGCAGTCTTTATAAAATAAAAAACAAATAACAACACTGAAAGCATCTCTCAATAGGCAGAATATTTTCACTCCAATTCTGCCATGTTTTGGTGTAAGGTTCTTGTACAAAGTGGTTCTGGTTTGGCAGTAGCGCCTGCCCACTACATTATCCAATTGGCTTGTCATGGATGTGACTGACAGAGAGATCGTCCAATCACCTCCCAGATAGGATTTTGAAAGGTTCTGCCCATTCTTCGACACTTTTTATGGGCCGTTGCCCAGATGGAGTCGTAAAAATGATCAAACAGTCCATCTGGTGTGTCAGGCTATTTCTGTAGGGCACACTTAAACACAGTATTTCAGAAAGCTGCCTTCTTGAGCTACGAAAGCACATACTTTTGCTGCATGTACTAATCTTAATGTATCATAAATGTAAGAAGGAGAATTTTCCATTTTATACATTCAGTATGTGGAAAAACAAACAATTAGAAGAGTTAATGCAGCAGCTCACCATCACATGTGAAGTCTGGAGTGGCCACATCCTGGATGGGAATCTCCTTCAGGAAGGCCGGCTTTTGACAGCGAGGGTTTCCACTGACCACCCGTGTCTTCTTCAACCACTGACCGAGCCAAGACAGGTGACAGTCACACACATAAGGGTTGGACAGGAGGTTACTGTGAGGACAAAGAAGAGGAGGAGAGAGAAATCTTACACCAAACGTCAGTGAAAAACAAAAGAACCTGATAGTCAGGAAAGCTTCTTTGGGTTTTGCCTAATTCCAACAGTACCTTTCTACTAGTGTTTTAATACATTTAAATACGATAAAATATGTCAAGCATTTTTCTGTGTTTTCTTTGCTCACTTTGGCTGTGACCAAGTAGCTGGCATCCATCAAGACGACCTGCACTTGCTACTGATTCAAGACTCCCCTTATTCTTGATTTTATAAAAAAAAGATTCAACGTCCTCATAAATACAAGACAGAAAGTGCTGTTTTTCCTGACCAAAAGAGTCAGGAATTATTGTCAAATATATAAATTAACAGGAATGACTGAGTGAATCCAACTCCAATCCTTTTTATGCTCTTTTAGTCTGCCAAGACTGTCTTTTGCTAGAATATGCATAAACCCTCAGTCTTTTCAGGCACAAGTTACAGACATTTTTTATTTTTTCAGAAAAAAAAAACTGGGCTATCAAATGTGTTAAAAGAGACAATACAAAAAATTGAATCTGAATTTAAATTCAACAGAACTTAATACAAATCACAGCCAAATCATTGATGAACAAGCGTTTCAACATCTGAATATGGTTTTGTCAGGCCTTGGCCGCTAGGAGAAAATAACTAAAAACATGCAAAGAAACTCCAACAAGAAAAAATTCACACGTTTAAACATATTCCTCGAGAAGATTTTTTTTGCTCCAGATAGACAGTTATGCAACTCTCGGGAGCATGTTTTATCCCAAATGTTACAAAGGGCCACATCGCATAACTTAAACTTCTTTTTAATTCTTCAAGGAACTGTCAGAAAACTTTCTTTTCCCTTGTTTAGCTCTGGCTGCTCCTGAATGGATGTTATGATATAAAAAAAAACAAAAAAAACATGAAAAATCGAAATTTGATGTGTCAGTAGACTAACTTCCACGGTCAAGTGGAAGTCTAATAAAGTGGCTACAATGTTTTCATTCAGGAACTGTAATAAAATGAATAACTAATCCAGAATGAATTGCTGTGGACGTGGATCCACAAATTTAATGTTAAAAACTGCACTTCATGGCTGGATTAAATACTTTGGTGAAGTGATAAATTTGACCTGGTGTCCTTATCAAATTGACAAAAGAGAGAGTTTCCAAACATAGTTGTCCCCATCAGGATTGGTCATATGGTTCCAGAGATATAAGTAATGTGAGTATCAGTGCTTGGGAGAGCTGGTGATCTCATGGAGATGAGAGGGTTAAAAGAGAGTAAAATCACATCAGAAGATTGATTTTGGTCGCAACTTTTGAGATGATTTCAATTAGAACACACCAAATACATTTACAATGAAAGTATAGTCACAGTGATTCATGGAGCATACAATACCACACTGCCATTTTGTGTAGCAGAATTTATTAA
Organism: Cetoscarus ocellatus; assembly: GCA_037902135.1. Classification (NCBI taxonomy): domain Eukaryota; kingdom Metazoa; phylum Chordata; class Actinopteri; order Labriformes; family Labridae; genus Cetoscarus; species Cetoscarus ocellatus. The sequence continues at coordinate 78,511 of JBAMNC010000951.1, forward strand.
TGCATTCGTTTTGTTTCTGCTATTTTATTCATTCTGCAGCACTTTGGTCAGCTTTGCTGTTTGTTTTTATATTGTGTGATATGAAAAAGTTTTTTCAGTCCACAAAGATAGCTGTTGTTTTTTGGTCAGTAATATATTAGAATAAATTTAGATAGAAGACAAAGAGAGGCATTGAAAAGAAAGGAAACAAAAGAGAGCTTAAGCGAAAAGGTTATCAGTTATTTATATTCATTTTATAAAATAAAAGCACGCAGGACAATGAAAAAGTAAAAGGTGACAGAGAGGAATTGTGGAAGAGAAAGAAAAGGGAAAAGGTTATCTGTGCAGTTTATTCATTTTTGATTACCTCATTGTGTTTTGTTGCCTTTGCAACTCACAGCTCATGTAATATTAATGTTGAACTAAATTTAAGCTGAGCAGAGCGTGTGGAGGCATAAGCCGCACGTGGGAGACGGACGGTTTTACCAAAGTGAAAGCTGCTCCAGGCGTTTAAAATCTACTGGCACATTCAGGCCAAAGTATCCACGGTGTTCTTGCACTAATTTTTTCATTGCCCATTTTCTGACAAATAAATGATTACATATTAAGCCAAAGTTTCTTTTCTGGTTCAACTTAAACTGGAGATTTACTGATTGATGAGCAAGTATTTAAGTAAAAAGACACTTTCCACCTCTTCCTCTGCTACCTTGCGTTGTTGTAAAGAGCTCATATTTGATCTGAAATGTGGTTCATACAATCAATTACAATAACTACTGGAGGATGCTAACAACTAGGGCTGGGAAATATATTGAGATTTTAAGATATAAGTTATATTTTTGAATGAGATATGCAGTAAAACAACACAGTTCATATCACTATAATTTCTGTTCCAATTTAATAATTTAACACCGTGGGCCTACTTCTCTTGACTTTGCTTTGCTCTTTAGATTTAGATTTAGATTTGCTTTTTTTTTTTTTTTTTTTTTTTTTTTTTTTAAATAGGACAGTATGCATTAATAAACACTGACATGTAAATGCATGGGATTATAGCCGAGTGGCTAATTACCATCCCCAGTCCCATTAGCAGGTTGGTGTCAACACACAAAACAGACATCCGTAGTAGGAAAAAAAACATACAGAACATATTAAAAGACATACAGTCGTACAGATAAAAATTGTCTTTATCCTAAACTGCCTTCCTCCTTCTCTGAAACTTCTGGAAACTCAAATCCCACCCCTCCTTCCCACTCACTCACAACATGCAACAACATGGAGGCCGCTAACGACCGGAGTAACGCCTCAGAAGAAAAGTTAGCTGGTAAAACCAAAAATAGCATCTTGATTACATGGAGACAGTTTGATTTTAAGACTTTTAAGACTGACTTTGTAGAGTGCCAGAACATGTTGCAGCTTAAAGTTGGAGCATTATGAATCCTGTCCATCATTTACGGCAGCCCCACAGGGTACAGTTTGATCTTAAGGGATGGGATTTGAAAACCAATTTCAGTTAAGAATTGATAACAACTCCCTCAAGGAACATCAACCTGATTAGTCTTTTTGCTTATTTATTATTATTTTGTCAGAGGAGGTCAAAATTGTGGATTAATTACAAAACTACTGGAGAACTTTCACTCCAGCAACTTGTTAAAGCATTTAAACATGCAACACAGCATTGAATCAGGAGACCAATGTGTTTGATATTGTTGCCACTGAAAACCTACAGGCCAACTTTTGCGAACTCACAAAATCAGCAGGAATTGATAAGGGAATCGTGTCAACAAGCAGAATCATTAATGGCATTGGTATCAATAAAATCTCATCAATTCCCATCCCTAAGGATCTTTACAAATGTATTGTCGCAATTCCGCCAAAATATTGAGGTATACATTCACTCAGCTTTGATTAGCAAGATGGCCACATATAGCCTTTTTCTCTTCCTGAGGGCCGCATTGTTACAAACCGTTAGATACACTTGATGTAAAAAAAAAAAAAGTATATAAACAAAACTAGCAAAAATAAAAAAATGACTGTAGTAAATTGATATATTTTACCTCAAACACATATGACGGCGCAAAACCAAAAAAAGCTTGACATAGAGAAAAAACAAATTTAGAGAGTTTACACATTTAGGCTTTGCTGTAATGCAACAAAACAATGAATGTTTACCAGTTTTTAAGTACAAATATTTGACCTTTACTGTAATACAAATTAAATGTGGACTGTTTTTTAAATATTACATTCTAATATCAATTAATAAAAATGGTTGTAGAATAGTAAGTTCAAAATACCTGACATATTTTACATCTTTTTTTTTTTTACATCTTTTAATGCATTTGTCAGATACAAAAGTGAATAAAATATATCTTGACAACCAGTTAATAATCTGTTACCTGCATCAAAAGAGCAGCTTAACTGTCTTAAATTCTGTGTTTAGCTCATACAATAACACATAAATACAGCAATTTCGATAAAGCAACTTTTATGGCAGCAATATATGTAAATTTCTCCCTTTTGGCATCTTTTAAATTTTGATCATTTGTCCCTCCGGCATTGATGATTATCTTAATGAGGCCTTCTTGGTAAACAAAGTTGCCCACCCCTGATTTAGCTTACATGGAAGCATTTCTTTTACATGTCCCAGTTTGTGCATGGTGTTGTATTGGTATGTAAGATTGAATCATATTTGGTGGATTCTGCCATGTTTTCTTCACGTTTATAATTTCTTGATTTTTGGAAATGACTGGCAGGATGCATTTAGTGAGGTTAAAGGGCCACATGTGGCCCACGAGCTGCCATTTGCCCATCCCTGGTGTAAGTAGAAAACTTTCCAGACGCAACAATTACTCTATTAAAAGGCCACATGGATCTCTTTAATGGTGATGGTGTGTCTCCAAATAGTATCAAGAGATGTTCACTTTGTCTCCCAAACAAATAAGCCTTGGGGTTGCTGTTTGTGCTGCAATATTAATGGCATGCTACGATAGATAGCGACGACTTATATCCTCATTTCCTTGTAATGAATTGACCTCGGTGCGCGGCCTTAGCTAAATCCCTTCCTTCCTTTCCACTGTGTTAATCTTTTAATTAAATGGACGGACTCTATTGGGAAACAATGCACTAAAAATGGAGATGGATATTAGAAATAGTGGGAGACAGGAGGAGTGAAGAACATGGAGGGAAGAAAGGAAATTAACAGAAGCAGTATTGGAGCTAAATCCGTCTTTATTTCACAGAGGGCAGATGCTGCATACAAATTAAGCTGCCATTGAAACACTAAAGAATATAGAGTAAAAATGACAAGGCTTTGGAGGATAATGTATTGTCTCATTTTGTTGTGATAATCCCTTAAAGCTGAGCAGCGACTTTATGCAACATGCATCTTCACATCTGCCCATCCATCTTTTCTGTCCCTGTTCCCTCTCTCCTGTCTCCCGTCTTCACTTCTATGAGACTAGAATTAGTTATGACAGGGACACAGCAGGACAGGGAGAAAGTACACAACAAAGCGAGGGAAGGAAGCAAGGCAAGAAAGAAAAAGTAGAGATAAGGGACAGAGAATATTTGGCTCTGCTTTTCTATGTTAGAGTTTAAAAAGTTGTTAAACTCTACCTCTGATGTTTTATTGAGGGAAGGGGGATCTATTATTTATAAATTCCCCATCTGAGTGGTCAGAGGACGACAAAAAACAAATATTTTTCTTCTGTTCTTTTTTGGCTTCCTTATTAGGGATGTGTGCAGTTAGTCTGCTTAATGATTAAAGTTGCATATTTCTGATTTACAAATCCCTTAAACTTATTATTTTTAATTTAATCAATACTGGACCGCAATTCAGATGCTCCATCAAAACTGTAACACAAGCACCTGCTGCTAATAGCAACCATAGCTAACTTCATAGTCTCTGGCTTGCTAGCATAATAGACAGCAACCTAAAACTGAATGAGCTGCATAATTTCCCCTCGTATCGCTTATGGAATTGGTGTCGGTAGATCCATGAATACAAAGATGACGCCTCCTTGTGTCCAAAGCCAGAAAATACCAGATTGATAAAACTTCCTGTAGCCATAGCTTAAAGGCTAACATTGTCCTTTCTGCCATACTGTTTAAGACAATGCCCTTGAATAATTGAGGGTTACACCTACAGGACAAATTCAGCATGGCAGCAAATAAATCATGTTGGATAATAAATAATAAAGAATAAAAATAAATCATATCAGTCATGTTGTACTGCTGCGAGTACACAGCTTACCTGTTTTGCCTCTGAGATACATAATAAAGCGCTTCAACAATTTATACACTGTGTACTTTTATTCTGAAGAACTTTTCAGTCAAAGTATCTTTTTTATTACCAAAATGACTTAACTTTTGCTAAGCTCCCACTGCACAAAATTCCAGTAGCATTAAATCAGGCCACTCCAGCACATGGGCTAGTTCTGTACAAGCGGACCTGGACAAGGCAGAACTTTTTGAACAGTGAGCTTAAAGCTTTATATCAGAGCAGTTTTAACATAAAGCTGGAGTTTATTTTACATTTTTATACATCACAAATTCATGCAGTTTTCACATACCACAGTGGCCTGATGGCAGAGTAAATTTATCAGACACTGACCAAAATATCTGCATTTGTTTGTATTATGTCGACTTCATCAAGCTCTGACTGCCTTTTCACAAACATTACTGCCCTGTAACACAATCTGTAAGCTGTAGTTGTCATGAAAAAACTAAATAAAAATATAAAGCAGTCTGTGTTATTGAAGATTTTCATCCTGCCAGCTGTGTAAGGAGAGGATTCTCCACTTTAGGTGTGTAAGCATTGTAGTCAAATTCTGGTGAGGACTTCTACTCTTTTTGAAGTGATTTGATGGTATCTCAAAACCCAAAACTTCAGTTAAATTAATATGTCAGATTACCTGTTGTTGCCCAATGTAAACATACATTATTTTAGGATTGGGGAATAAAAAGGCAAGTGCTGCAGTTTCATATGGTGTTCAGTGGTGACAGCCTTGCTCTTGAGCTTTTCTTACCCTTGGGTCTCTGCAATGCTGGTATGATAAAACATGTAATAAAAACTGTCTAACTTTTAACTTAAATGTTAAATATCAGACTATCCAGACCATCGAATAGTACTTCATATCAGATTTATAGCCCCCTGGTTCATCTGGATATGCATGAAGGACTGAAGCTTTGTAATGCTAGCACTGCTAATGTTAGCCACACTTTACTACTCAAACCAACTTTCAATTATTTCCCTGCAAACATTGTGCCCCTGTTTTGAATAATAACAGTTCAATTTTGACAAATATTCTTGCCTCAACTTTTGACTAGTCTGCTCAATTCAATTTCAATTTTTGTTCATTCGGATTTTAAATTATTCAACCTGAAACATCCGTCTCCTAACCATAAACTTTAATCATCTTTATAATTATTTCATATGGCAAGTAACTTGGAAAAACTCAGAGGTGGATGATTCAGCACTCGCATCTTTATAAAAAGCAAGAGCAGGTTCCCTCGCATTCAAAACCCTAAAATAGCACGTTCACCAAAAACTTTATGTCCTCCTTGTAGCAGGTTTGTGCATCTTCAGGAAAATGGAAGAAGAAAAAACAAAGCTAACAGATGCTCCTGTGTTTCAGTGTGAGCAGATGCTGTGATATATTTAGCTTAGATAACAAACGTCCTGGGATCCAGACCAATCCAGTCAATAATGATGGAGAGCATCTGCGAGGAGAACAGTGTCCAGAGAGCAACATGTGTGCAAGTGTGTGTTTCATACTGGATACTGGTTGCAACAGGGTGAGAGTGTGAAAAATGAGAGGATATAAGGAGAAAATGGTGGCAATAGATGGAAGACTGTAGGAATAATGGGATGGTAATAAAAAAGAAAAGCATTAAAAAATTACAAAGAGGAAAAAGCTATCAGATGAGACTCACATAGTGGAGAGGGAGTGTAGGGTGGAGAAGGCCCCCGGGGCGATGCTGGTGATTCGGTTGTCGTACAGTGAGAGCAGGCGGACTGAGCTGAGACCTGTAAATGTGCTGTTGTCGATGCAACTGATCTGGTTGCTGCGCAGCATCCTGGAAAAACAAATTTAATTTGAATGAGCTATGAAAGCCAAAAAAATACATGTTTTAGAATGTAGTTTTACATTGGTGAAAAGATTTATTACACTAAAGATATCAGCCCATTAAAGCAGAGCCTGGTTACATCTGAAAAGTTTGGAAGGAATACAAACTTGGAATAACCCTCTGTTTAAGCAGTCATAAGTCATTAACTTATAAACATCAAGCAGCCGTGTTTGAATTAACCTAAATGTAGAATGAATTTATTAAAATTTTTGCAAAATTCTGGGGAGCCCAATTGGTTATGTCCTTGCACTGGCATGTTTCACCTTATGTGACCTGGATTCAATTTCAGGCCTCTTCCCTGCATGTCATCCCCTACCCTCTCACCCCATTTCCAACTTTGTCCACTGTCTCTCAACTTCCAAAACAGGCAAAATGTCCCAAAAAAAAAATTAAAAATGTAATACTAAATGTCTTAACTACCATAATTTTCATTAAGTATAATTTTTTAATTGATATTTTGCAGTTGCATGAAGTAGTTATATGTATGTATAAAAGTATTCTAAAGAAATTACACACTTAATTGAATTAAAAAAATTGAGATTCATTAATAAATAAATAAATATATCAAAAACCAAAACAAAAGTTGATTTTTTACATATTTACCTTAACTTCAACTTGCAAGTCATTTTTTTTTTTTAATTTTTTCCCATTCATGTGAAGTGTTCCTCCAAGTGCCAAGAACAGTAAGGCAAAACTAACGCTGAATTATGCTCGGCCTATTACCAAATTAGCAATTCAAGTGAATATGAATACACAAGACAAAAACATAACCCTGACTAGCACTGATTTAGAGATAAGTGATTATCAATAAAAGCAAAAAAAATGCAAAGTTTTTTACTTTGCAGAGGAGATACTACAACAAATTTCAGTTTTTAAGGCTCAGCAATCATTAATACATACAAACCTATTGACTCCAGTCTCATCTCCATAAAGTATCACTAAAAAAATATTCAGCTTCTTTATTTACTTAAGTATGGTAAAGGTAACAGATATTAAAAGTATTTTTCCAACTAATTCTTTAATCCATTACCTATAATATGGGTCACACAAAAATATCAATATAATCTTGTGCTTAGCCTCATCAAAAAAATTGTTTTTCATGTTTGTTTTGCAGTTTGTCAGAATAGGGACATTTTATTCATACATTAAGTGTTTACACCAAAAAGTTATTTCCTCACAGTACGTTTGATGTTGAATGGAAGCATTAGCCTACTGTTTATGTTGAGGTAAACATGACCTCTAAAAGTGTTGGTTTATGAATGAGAAACACCAAAATAACAACATCAAGGGGGTCAAAAATAGACAAAGAAGATAAAAGAACCGGGGCTCATAAAACATGCACAAAGATAAAACAGGAAGCTGAAGAAAACACAAGCCAGACTCCAAAGGACAGCCATGACTGTAATTTGACATTAGCCTTTGACATGCAGTCATGTGGGAGCAGGCTAACTCAGTTAGTTAGCATTAGCTATCTCTGGGACAGGCTAACCCTGTTAGCATAGCTATTACTGGAGCTTGGAGCCCCTTAACATGATACAGAGACAGCCATGATGCCATTAGAGAGTCATTAGCCCGCGTATGTATACATGATAGCATTGGCTAGTCATTACTGAGCACACAGAGACAACATTAGCTTATGGTTGGTAGGTTGTGCTATCCTGTAACCACTAATTGGACGCTTGGGTGAGTGCACAAATTAGAGGAACGACAGTGTGCTTCCATTAGTGTTGATTTTAGGGTGGGAAAGTTTCCTTTCAGTCTCTGGAAGTAAATTAATGTCAAACAATATGATGCTAACACAAGGCATGCCTCATACTACTATCATATACAGTGGGTAGTATGCATTTTACTGCATGGTAGTAGTGATGTGCAGGTTGCAGCTTCGAAAACAGCTAGAGGGTGCTGCCAGTGCAACATATGGTGCCTGTTGACACAGACCCTCATGATGTGATTAACCTTTTTAACTGCATTCCTGCTAAAAAGGGCGGAATGAGAGGGCCCTTGAAAAGGTGACTTTTTTTTTTCTTGTATTTATATAAATACAACACTGTGTCATCAGTATGAAAATGCTATTTAGTCATAACCAGATTTGTTTTTATTTCTATTTCATTGTATTGTATTCATAAATGTCTTTTAAACAGATAAAGTAAATTCATGGTTGTTTATGTAGAACCTTGGGGCATATGAGAAAGGTTCCTCAAACAATATGCAGCGAACCTAATTACTCTTACCTGTTGCTCTAGGTCAGTTTAACTTAGATTTTACTGTACTTTATGGTTTAAACTTTGCTTCTACATGTTTGTAATTGTTTTATGTAATTATCTAATTTTGTATATTATTGTGTGAATGGTTTTACAAAGCTTTAAGCAGAGGTTTTGATCTGATATCATGGTCTTCTTTGGTTAAACAGCACTACAGGGTCAATGTGAGTTGCTTTTAAATGTTATATAAATAAATCTGACCTGACTTGACTTGTACCTCTTGTTTGGTATGAATGCACTCGTTCATTAGAAACTCTCCCTCTGTTCTGTTCTATTTTTAGGACTTGTTTACATGTGAATCATTAGGATTAGCATTCTGGCTCCTGGGGTTATGTAGCCTACATAAAAGCAAAACAAACTATTGTAACAAACAAGTGGACTACTATGGAAGTAAACACATGCATCACGAGACTTACAGAGTTTTCAGACCAGTCAGGCCTTTGAACATGCGTCCTTGCAGTCCGGTTAGCTTGTTCCCTGTTAGCAGTAGCTCCAAGACACCACCTGCTCCATCAAAAGTTCCCTCACGGATGTCCCTCAGTTTGTTGTTACTCAGGTTGCTTCAGGAAAAAGAGAAATCCAAACAATTTTAATTCTTTGCAAATGTAGGTGTGTCCACCTGTGTTTCCTTATTAAATTTTATGTAAGTTACACAAACATGCAATATTTCACATGTAATTGCAGGAATCAATCATGTCACCCCATTCAATAAGTGCCAGCTCCTCTATATTTCATTTTATTGTCCCCGTCAAGTAGATATTATAACAGATACTCTTTTAACAGCTTCACTAAGACCCACAAAACCACACACACCAAACACACACAACAGTAAATGAGACAAGTGGTCGCAGACAGCTGAGAACGATTGCCATCTCTCTTCCTTTTGTGCGCACACAACGAGAAAAATGAAAATGAAAAGAAAGCGTTCGGCCACAGAGACAATAACTGAAGATGATAGCGATCACGACTGTAGCTTTCATTCACAGATAGTTTTGCGTTTCCTCTTATCAGCTGTATAGAAGGGGAGAGGACACAAAGTGGGAGAGGGAAAAGGTGAGGAGTGAGCAAAAGAAAAGGCAAAGATGATTTGGATGAAAGAATACAGAAGAAGATCTTGATTGTAAGGAAGCATTAGTGACATTTAGCTAATCATTAGTGCATACTTAGCTCATCATGGAACATTATTTATTTAGCTGTCATTCATAAACGAAAGGGTTAGGTTAAAGAATATTAGTTTCCTTATCAAAAAACATGATAGTTTATAGAAGCTTTTTTAAAATGAGGCTAAAATTTGGTGAGCAGCACAGTGGTAAAGCAGGTAGTGCATGTGCCTCACAACCAGAAGCTTGCTAGTTTAAACCTAGTGTTGGTCAGGGCTTTTCTGTGGGGAGTTACATATCCCTGTGCATAAGTGGGCTCTCTCGGGGCACTCTGGCTTCCTCCACAGACCAAAAAAATGCTCATTAGGTCAATTAATGACTCTAAATTGGGATTAGGTATGAGTGTGCGTGTATGTTCGTCTGACTCTCGATGTGAATCTGCGATCAGCTGGCTACCGGTCCAGGGTGTGCACCCCCTTTCCTCTCGCCCAATGTCAGATGGGAAAGGCTCCAGCCCCCACAAAAGGGATAAGTGTTATAGATAATGAATTAATGGATGGAGAATATTTGGTATTTTCCAAGGTTTTACTGGGTTGTGTGGATTAACAGCAATATTAAAATCATATTTATTTTTTAAAGAAAGGAAAAGAGGGTCCTCTAAAATTGAAGCAGTCTATGTCAGACTATATATATACATATACATGAACATACAGTATATATATACAATGCTAAACAAATGTATAAGTCCACCACCCAATTTAAGGTTTATGTCACAGCTGCCATAAATTAACAGCATTGCTAATCACCTAAATCATTTTCCATGTTCTGAATGCTTAATAAATCAATATGTAGAAGCGCTTTCACCAAAATGATATTATTAGTGCTAAAAAAATAATTATTATTGTATTTGTGAATTTTTTAATTTACTGTTTTACAAAAACAAAACAAAAAACAGTAAAGCGCATTATAATTTCTTTATGAAGATGTGAAATTGTGTTATTTTCCTTCATTTCTGAACAGAAAAAATAGTTTAAGTGGTTGAATGTTATTTTTGATTGGTTTTGACTTCCAAGAGAGGCCCAGTGAGCCGGTTCAAATTTGGGTATAAAAAGGTGAATTCAGATTAAAATTCCTCATCTTGTTCAAACTGCATTTTGTGTTGAACTCCTACGATGTGTTCTCTTTGTGTTGGCTGAGAGCCCTTTTCTACAAGAATTGCACTCCATAAGGTACAATACAATACAACAACTCCTGTTCTTGTTTTGTGAATGAGTGTTACATAATGCAGGAGAAAAGCTGTTAAAAGTGGTGCTCCATGTTATTCCAGACAGCTTTATGAATGTCCATTATAACAGCTTCCTCCTTCAAAATGTGAAACTAAACCAGAAATCTTGCACTTCATATTGTGTATTTCTTATCGAAGACTTCTCAGGTATAGACAAGCAAGGATGAAGCAGAGGTGGGCAGGACTAACAGCCTGTCTTTGTGTCATCGGTGTAAATATAACAGGCCAGATTTACATAGTCAATGTTAAATCAAGCATTTTATCTGTTTGAAAATTGCACCTAAGATTTGGTTACACCTTATTAATAAAGACTTAACTACTGCTTTATTAGATGTATGATTATTGTTAGAATTTTGTGCCACCATCATTTCTGGTCAAAAAAGCAGAGGCACAGGTAAGAGAATATCGGAGGGAAAGAAGGAGGAAGAAGAGAGGAAAGAAATTGAAGGAAGGAAAATGGAAATGAGCATGAATGTAGCCAATCTATACCGTCAGTGACACTGCTAGATGGTTAGCAATTTCCTCTTCAATAAATCAAGCGCTGCTCTCTGCTCTGTCTTTCTCTATCTCATTCTGACACACACACACACACACACACTCAAACCTTTGGTAGATAAGGAGTGACTGTAAATCTGAACCGAAGGCCCATCTTCTATTTCCATTTAATATTCGCTTCCTCCTTACCTCCCCTCCTCACTTCTTTGCTCTCTATCTCCCTCTATCCCATCCTCTTACTTGTTCTCAGACTCTCATTTTTCTCCTTCCCGCTGACATGTGTCATTCATTTTCAACTCAGCTTTTCTTGATGTATTTTTTGGCACGTCTCCTCTCCTACTGCTTACCTCCTTTCCCTCCTGTATTAACTTGCTAACTTCCAGATACTAGATCCCTTCTTTCTACTATATGCCTTGTAGGGATGGTGGTCATTATCTCACTGATGGGAAATGCTATGGACGTATTGAAAAATGTTGATGTCCCAAATGCATTATGGGAATGCTCGTCCACACTATGTTAATGGTTTTGATGCAAGTATATTAAGCTGTGGCTTTAATGACATATTTTCCTTACTTGATAATGCTTGTCGAACTTTCAACATTACTAACCTTTTCAATGCCTTTGCATATCCATTTGCACATCAACAGAATATGTTTTCAGTTGTTTATCTCTGTATTTGTGGATCAATTTACAAATGAACACCGCGCTGCTTCCTGCATTTACTGTGACAGACCTAATTTAATCAAATCTTGTAGATGAATTTACAAATTCATTAATCAACTTAAGCATTTATGGATCTCCTCGCATAGAAAAAGGCCACTTAAGACTGCATGAATGATACTTAAATTGAGTATTTTTTTTGAGTACTGTATTTTTTAAGCAGTTTTTAAGCAAGTGCTTTTACATTTACTTGAGTATGTTTTTGGGATGCTTCGTATTGTTATTGTGTATCTCAGTTTGTCATAGCTTCTGTGAACTCAGCAAAAAAGTAAATGCCAAACCGATCGAAATTTCCATCAACTGGTGCTGTCAAATTGTAATATTTTAACTTCAATACTGTTATCATATATAAAGACAAGGCATGCCAGAACTTCTTTTATTCTGGTTGCCATTGACAACCTTAATTTATTTGCCTGACCTGTTTGCTTGTGTTTACTATACGCACATTGTGGATAAGACTGATATTTAGACTGTAATCCTTGACAATTTATTGATTATTTACTGATTCTCTTTTTATCTGCTTTACCCTGACTATTCATCATCACTGTTTATTTTATCTACTGCACAACACTTTACTGACTGAGTGCACTTTATAGAGCTTTGTCTGATTACTTTGGCTTTTTTGTGATTTAAGTGCCTTTCCTTATCAGGTATTGGTGTGCTGATGCCTGCTGCAAAACAAATTTCCCATGGGATGATAATAAAATTGAAGTTGATGTTGAAGTTGTAAATGTCACAATAGAGTGTTGCAGGAATGAGCCCAAAACTGCAGAAATGAGTTAGCATTTGGCACTTCCCAACCCTCCAGAGAAAATTGGATTTAGAATACTGGTTTTGGAAAAATGCCTGAAATAAGGTTCATGGTGAACATTCACACAAAAGATTTTCAATGTTTGATGGGAAATTATAAAATGCATCTGATATTGCCTGCTCTGGAATCTTACATTGTTGTTGTGTGTTTGAAACTACAGTTGCTACCTAACTGTTAACAAGGACAACAAAAATGGCCAGGGACCCAATGGCAAAGCATTTCTGATCATTTTTTAATAATCAGTTATTCATACGCCATTACCACAGCCATGAGGACCAACTTGATCAGGTCACTTGGTTTTGAGAAAGCTCCCAAACAAGAAGTCACGATGAGATGTCACACATTGGAAGTACTGTACTTGCTTCTGAGTCAAACTGCCAAGTTGTAGTTTCATAGTAGCTTACTTATAATAGCTTTTTACTCTTGCAGATTACTCTTGAGCTTAAAGATTCATGAATAGGGGGTTCTTTTGTTAAGATTATCACAAAGAGTAGAACATGTAAGTTTCCTATTTTTTGTTTGCCACAGAACGTTTTTATCAGCAATTATGCAAAACACAGTGGAAATTCCCATAGGCTTTTAGCAGGCTTGCAGTCGAGGGAACCTTAGTGGATGTAATTCAGCATTTCTTTAGCTTTTCGTCAACCAATTAACACATTTTAAATATCTGTACATCTGATTAGGAGTGTGGGGATGCTATCATTAAGATCTCTTTATTCATGCTTTTGGGATTACACATAGGTAATTTGTATGAGTTCACAGATTAGTGTGACCTTGCAGTGCAGATGGATATGCTTGATTTACTGTCTGTAATCAGGCAGATCCATCTTGCGAAGTTCCAGTTTACAACAACTGTGAACAGCCCAAAGCGGCATGGCCAAATTAAGAGTCCTTTGGAGCAGGAAGTGGTGGAGCTACAGGCGAGGTGACAGCAGGAAGTGACTGCTCCAAAGGACTAGCATATGCTAACAGCTTCAGCAGCAGTTCTATTAGATCTTGACTCTTGTTTTCAGAAAAGATCCGCGTCCACATGTAGACGTGAGAACAACTGAAAACGCTGTAGCGTGCATGCCAGGCCAGTAGATGGCGATGTAGGACGCACGGAGACGCAGGAGTTTCTTCTCAGGACAACAAATCTGTCTTGATAGTTTTGTCTGGATAACAAACCGAGCAAGGCAAGCAGCACACATGTTGCTCAGTAGACGACCGTGGCTGTTGTTGTTGTTGTTCCTGGTATGTGCGCGCAGCCTTCATGTGAAAGAGTACCGCGAATGTGGTGACATCAGCATTTCACCTTGAAACACTGAATCTTGTCTACATGGAGAAGGATATGGATACGTAGTCAAAACTTTCCACTCTGGACCCTGGTTTCAAAAGTTTGCGAATTCAGGCACTCCAGGCACCATTCTTGTGTAAACGGGAGCCGAAAACACAATGAAAACTCTCGGTTTTCGTCCGTATTCATTTTTGTGTAACGTATCTATAGGAGAGATATTTTCACTCCACTCTCAACATGTTTTGCTGAGAGTTTGGTATGTAGTTCCTCACGTTTTGTCCTTTACACTGTGGCAGTAGTGCCTACCTACCACATTATCTGATTGGCCTATAAGGAATGTGATTGACAGAGTGATCGTCCAATCACCTGCCGGATATGCTTTTAAAAGGTTCTGCCCATCCCCAAGCACTTTCTACGGGCTGTTATCCAGATAGACTAGTGAAAAATATTGAACAGTCTATCTGTCTTGTCAGGTTAGTATTTGTGAATATGTTAAAAAACTATCAATTTTCACTTATACAATATATAAGCCTTCATGGATCCTCAATTAAACTGAAAAAACAGTTGTGTCATCATAAGTTTTTTTTTTTTTACATGTTGCTCATCTGCTGTCTGTTTTCTTTCTTCTTCTTCAAAGGAAAAATCAGTAAATGCATCCATAATGAAAATGTAAAGTCAAGAGAAGGATGTAAAAATACCAAATACTGAATAAGTGAAAACAAGCAGTGTTAAAAAGTATACGTACATCTTTCTCAAGTTTGGCAGCTTCTTAAACGTCCCCGTAACCTCCAGCATGGCAATCTCATTGTCGTTTAGCCTCCTGCAGAGAGAGAGATGGAGGGAGAGCGTCAGACATTTATTCTTTTTCTGCTGAAGTCAACACACACACACACACAAAAGGAACGTGCACACACTCTGGAAGGAAAATGAGATGGAGAAGGAGAGAGAAAGAGAGAGGAATGCTGCAAGACTGCATGAAGGTTAAGAGGCCTTTAGTGACCACTGAAGTATGATGCTGCGCAAAAGCCGAGGGACGGAAAAATAACCAGCCATCCTGAAGAAAAGAGGAGACAAAAGAAGAAGAAAGGAGAGAAAAGCGATGAATCCTTACAACGTGGTCATCAATACTCATGATGCCCTAAGCTAAGAGAAAACAGTTTGAGAGATAGTAAGCGAGACATCTGCTTTATTGAGGTAATTTGTACTAAAAGACTGCTGCTAAAAGGCTGCTGTGTGTGTGTGAAGGAGGTGGAGTGAAAGAAATTGAGGAGAGGAAGTAAAAGTTCAGCTTAAGGGGACATTTTCTAATGAGATACTGGGGGTCAAAAGATGGATCAACCTGGATGATCAGATTGGAGTAACATATCATACAGTCCTGAGTCAGTTATCACTCAGTTAGGGTTTTACTGAGCGCAAAAATTCAGTTTCATGCATACTGCACTCTCCCAAGGCTGGTGTGAACTGTTATGTGATTGGGCAAATGACTGCAATGAGCCTTGTGCTTCAAGGAGCCTGAAATGGACTCATTCAGGTAAGCATTAAAGAATATGCTTGTGATTATGGGATGCTTTATTTTACTTTATTTTAACTTTTTTTTTTTTTTTCCAACTTAATTAATCAAGTCTGGCATAAATAAAGTCAGAGGTATGGTCAAAAATCAGTGGCTTAACATTACATTTTGGTGGTGATCCAAATCTGAATGGGAATTAAGACATTTTTTAGGACTTCTTAACATTGCCTGATGGGGCTGCTTTCCACATTATTGATAATAAACCACCTAAACATGTCAGAAAGGCCTTGGCAGGGATTCATGCTTATGGAGCATTACTACTTAAGTTTTTGCCGGCCTATGTTTGTCTGGTTGTTTGTTGGTTTATTGGCAAGGTTATGCAAAAATTACTGGACAGATTTTGCTGAAATTTTCAGGAGACGTTGGTAATGGCCCAACTTAGAAATGATTAGATTTTGGTGGTGATCCAGATAACCACCATTAGCCAACGATTGTTTTTACTCAATAACTGTCAAACTAACAATGATATCAACATGATTCTGAGTTCTAGGTGTGGGTTTTTAGGGTCAAGGAATCATATTATGATGGTAACTTTATCATGAAACTATTGTTTATAGATGTAGCAGCAATATGTGAGCTACCTTGGTGAAAATGTCTGCTCCCTGAGTGCTTTCTTGTCTAGTTAGATAATAAGTTACTTGTGGTTGCACAAATTTGTTTGACATCATTGTTGAAAGTGAAAAGGGTTCCTTCAATCCTTAGTTTATCCACTACTCCAAAATCCCTGACATAAATTTTGTGATCAGTTTTGGGATGAAATTATGATTTTATAGATACCAATTCCATTATCGATTCTGCCTATCCATCTGATTTATCATTAATTCGGTCACGGATTCCTGTGGATTTACAATGTAGGAAATAAAAGTTGGCCTACACAATGTTTTAGTGGCAGTGTGGTCAGACATCTTGGACTCCCGATTTAAAGCCATTTTGCACAGACAAATGCTTCTGGGAGTTGCTGGTGTTTACACCCTTCCTCAAAATCAAACAGACACAGACATTGGACGCTGTGCAGTTACTGTCATTCTGTGTAAAATTAAGCCCGAGTTTTGGCTTTATTGTCCTGAGCCCCATGATCAAATCTTTGTTATCTCTGCTGGCTGCCTCTGATGAGGGACTGACGTCCTTGATTTGGACACATGCAGAACAAAGTGGAAAGAATAGATAAGGGAAAGACGAATGACAATGATTCCTCTAGCTAGTTGGTATCAATTCCCAACTGCAATTGGTTTTTGATTCCTGTCCCTATACCTGGAGCAAATTTAATTAGTTTAGTAGGTTTTAATTACTAAAAAATACTTAAAATTCAAATCTCTTCTTCAGACAATGCTTAAATTGCTCAAATAAGTTGTCAATATTTGACAAGTGTACCAGTTTTAACTAAGCTTTCTGTACAGATGGATTAGCCTGATTACAGACATTAGGCTGATCCATCTTGCCAAGCTCCAATTTACGACTGTGAGCAGCCCAAAGTGGGACGATCAGCGCCCTTTAGAGCAGGAAGAGGTGAGAGCTTCCAGCAAGACAACAGCAGGAAGTGACTGCCCGTACAGAGATTAGCATAGATGCTAACAGCTCCTGTAGCAGATTTATCAGATCTTGATTGCATGTCTTTATTAAATGAAAAACAAACAAGTCTTTCTCAATAGAAGGGACATTTTGGCTCAACTTCCAACATGTTTAGGCCACTGATTTACAAAATGTCTGACGTTCTGTCTGTTTCACTGTGGCAGTAGTGCCAACTTACTATATTATCTGATTTGCCCGTAATGAATGTGATTGACAGAACAATCGTCCAATCACCTGCCGGAAATGCTTTCAAAAGGTTCTGTCCATACCCAAGCACTTTTATGGCGTGTTTCCCAGAAAGACGAGTGAAATATGTTGAACATCCATCTGGTGTGTCAGGTTAAGTTTTAACTGCCTGTTCAAACAATGACAAACATTGTTCACACATTTGCAGAATTTAGACAGCTCTCTCTCTATCTTATTTTTGAATCAATCAATCAATCAATCAATCATTAACACAGTAAGCTGCACAAAAGGTTGGCAACAATCGCCAAAGTGGGCAATATCCAGTCAGGAGTGAAGGACCTCTTGTCTTCAGGTACATGCTACCAACCTATGTACAAATTAAATCTATAATTTAAGCAAACATATTTAGGAGAATAGAAAAGGGTTTAAAACTAAAAAGTTGCCAAAATTGTGAATAATTCTCTTTACACTCTAATGTTTCATAGATTTGTTGGTAATGTTTGGATAAGTGAGTGAAATTGATCATCTCCATTTATCCAAATATTTTAAACACATTGTACAATTTAGACTGTAATCACTTTCTATCAGTTTCTTTACTTCAAGCTCCCTCAAAATGCCTTAAAACACTTCACTCATGGGCTACAGTTGTTTTCCACAAAGGAAAAGGGCCTCATATAGGGGCTGGGGGCCTTGAAATGGCTGAAACCACCCTGGGGTGTATAGTAAAAGAAAGGCAGAGAGATGGTCAGAAAGAGAAATAGTCCAAAAATACAGTCCTCCAGTTCAGGCTCACACTCTTGATTTCCCCTGATAAAGCAGGTTACACAGGGCATGACTTGTGAGTGTGTTTGTGAGTGTGTGGCCTTCAGAAACCCACTGGTCTGTTGTGTGAGTGAGTGTCACAATGGTACCAACTTTGATCTGCCCTCTAACCATCCATAAAGGACAAACATTATATATTTGACATGGAGCACCCTGGGAGCAGATAGGCAGTAAAGGAGGGAGGACTGGAGGATAACATGGGTTCAGAGAGAGCACAGAAACAAAGTGAGAGCAGGGCAGAGGACTTAAAGGCTAATGAACTGTGGATACTTACATTATTAGTCATATAAAGTGTCAGCTACAGTCAAATTCCCCATTAAACCTCTAATTTCTATAAGTAATACCACTGCAGCCATTCTACATCCGCCTTAATGCTGCATTTATGCTTTAATCTGTTAGTGCTACGATTTATAGCCAGGGCCATCCTTCACCTACATTTTTAACTGCCAGTGATTCAGCATTATTAGGTAAGACTTCCCCTCAGGGTGAATTTCTATTTCCTGGCTGAAAATATTAGCTTATTGAATATTTGATGAGGCGCCAGGTGCTGAAAGTAAAACTAGGCTGGCTGATTTTAGCTGCAACACAATTTCATATGTGTCACAGTTAAGAATTAGAGAGCAATTCTCTATTGATATTATAAATCCCACACATATTTTTTAATTTGGAGTTGCATTTTACACATTTCACCTCTGTTGGGCAAATATCTCCGTTCTCCAAAACCGATACTTTTCAGGAAAAAAAACTCTACCCCTGAGAGCGTGAATGAACGAATATTGTATTTTCCTGTTAACAAATTGGTTAGAAGTTTTTTGGGGGCTACAGTATAATGTACTTATATGTGGTGTAAGTACTTTCTAGTAGCAGTGACCACAAGACAGACATCGTGAATACAAGCAGCTAAAAAGAGCTTCCTCTTGTGTTGAAGATAGGACAAGGGTGCACAAAAAAGACTCGCTGCCTCTTCGCGTTGAGGGGAGCCAGTTTAGATGGTTTGGACATCTCAGCCAACAGCAACCTCTAGGGCTGAAAAATGAAGCCAATGTAGAAGTGCCAAAATTGTAGTTCCTCAATAGTCCACTTGAGGCTGGCTTCAGAAAAAAATGTAAGTTATGCAATTGTGCAGGTACAGACACTTTTTATGGCCTAGATCAGGGGTGTCCGGACTATGTACTCCGAACACTTAAAGTTGGTTTACAGCTGACTGAAAAAAAAAAGAAATTTCTCCCATGCAAGAACATGAGGTTTGTGCATAACTTATGATAAAGACAAATGAGCATCTGCTCAGTCTCAAAGTTTGATTCACAAGTATACAGTGCTATACACTGTTAAAGGATTAGTTCAGTACTTTTGTAGTTGGGTTATATGAGGTACTTGTCAGTAATTAGTTAAGTGGTTGAAAGTGCTCCAAGCAGCCCTGCTACTTTGAAAGAGAAGAGGTCCAGATGACCAGAAACATACACAGATGTTTACGGTTATAGTTGTAACAAGCCACAAAACTAAGTTGGGAACCACAACGCTGTTGGGAACCCTTTCAACCACTTCACTGACTATTGTTTAGTACTTCAAAAAACCCAACTGAACTAACGCTTTAACCAATCACACTCTTGAAGTGTGACAGTTTGTTTTTATTTTGGGTCTGAATGTGTAAATTAGCCATTAGCTTTCACCCCCTTAGCTGAAAAGTGTGTTGTTTTCATCCTTGCCAAGAGTGGATTCGATGGGGCCAAAGGCGAACACGGCCTCTGACATCTGGTTGGCCATCCCAAAACCATAGTAATGATTATAGTGTTAAACCATTAAAGCTGGTATCTTCACTAAACATGTTTTTAAGCACATGAATTATGAAACTTATCTTAACAACAATTGGACTGGTTTAATCACCCCATTAGTGGTAGTTATATCAAAGTGGCCTGATCTTCCATTTATTTTTTGGGGATTTGTGGCCAACAGTGAAGAAAAGTTGGGGCATCTCTGGCCTGGATAATTACAATTATAACCTGGCTAGATGAACTGCTTCAGTCTAGATATTTAAAATATCTAAAGGCTTTAACTATGCAGGGAGTTATTTATTTTTATTTTTTTTCACAGTGGTTTTGATTTTAATTATTTCTGGTTTGGGAAAATCAGGGACATGATTAATGTGGCTACAAGCCCGTAGTGCTGCAGTCCTTAAGTCCTGCTTCAGTTTGGCTTCTCTCTCTGACGGTGGGTTGATCTAAAATTCAGTAGAGAGGGCGTGTAGGGATAGAAGGGATGAACTTCTGTGTTGTTAATGTGCACAGGCCGAAGAACATAGCCAAAAATGTGCAAAATACAGAGACGTCCAGGAGGAAAAAAAGCTCTCTGAAATTTTTCACCAAATTGTGCATTTGACCAAACATATTTTTGTGGCTCGTTTTAACGTGAAACACACAATTATGCGAAATCAATGTACCAGCAACAGCATTGTGCCTTACTGGTAGTTTCAGCTCGTTCTACTTCAAGGCGCTGGGAACCCTTTTAGCCACCTCACTGACAAGCACCTCAAACAACTCAGCTTCAAAAATACTAAACTATCCTTTAACCCTCCTCACAATCAGATCATAGAGTTCTTATGCGTCTTATCTGTTCCCCCTTTCCATATTTTTTTGCAGAAAAATAAACGATCCATGGAACTGCTCAGTATTCTAGAGAGAGACCCCTTCCCCAGACATCATGATGGCTCATTTGGGACTTTGAGGGAGATGGAAAAAAGAGACTGTAAGGGGAATTTAGTCTGAGAACTCAAAATGAAAAGTGACATTCGTGAGATTTCTCTTTTATAGGCAGAGGGAGAAAACAGGGATGTGTGTGCAATACATATCTCCATGCCTCTATGAGTAGTCCTTTGCATGACAGTGTGTGTATTTCCATGCATATTGGTGTCTGTTTCTGTGTGTGAATGTGCCTGAGAAAGTCAGAACTTCATGAAAGGTCTGTGGTATGTTAAAGGATGTGTGGTGGGTTAAAGTTTCAGGTCAGAGCAGTCTAACACGTCTTTATATTCCTGATATTTCATCATGTGTTGTATTAAATAAGGGTGTGTGTATGTATACGAGAAGGAAACTTGAGCTGGCTTACAGGTCGGTGGTGTGTTCAGGGATGTGTGGAGGGATACGGGTCAGTTTGAGATTGGAGCAGTCGACCACGGTGCCTTCACAGCGACATTTCTCAGGACACACCAGGTCCTGGAAACACTCCCCGCTCAGACGGCTGCGATAGTCCTCTTGACCTGTAGGGACCAGAGGGACAGATGGACCAAAAGAGAGGGACAAAGGAAAATAAGGACAAGAGGCAAGGACAGGAAAGAGGAGAATAAAATAAGTAAATAGTGATTTTAAGAAAAGAGGGAAAGGGAGGATAAAAGATGGAGCAAAGAGAAAAGGATGAAGAACATGACACAGAAGGAGACAGTTAACCATGTTGTACTCTGTAAATTTAAAACATATTTTAATCCATGAACAAATGATCATACAGTGCCCATGAATTGACAGCGGTTGAACAAAATTTTAACACACAATCATTTATAAAATACAATTCCATGCTAACAGGAAGATATCAAGCCAAATATTTCAGGTGCACCAGAGAGGTTTTGCAATTCTGTCTCAGAGAAAGAGCCCAATGATGTTGCTAGAGCACACATTTCCAAGCCACATAGAGATGTGCTACACCAGCTCCATTGTTCATTTATAATGAATTTAGAGTTTTTTTTGTTAGTCTATCATTAAAGCTGCACTCCATTAGGTGATTATACCCAACAGTTTACCACCATTTTGGCATAATTTAGTGGTGCAGGAATTAGTCCAAACACGGAAGTGAGTTAGTATTAAGCACTTCATGGTTCCCAGCCCCCCGAAGTGAATGGGGCTGAGAAAACTGGTTTCGGATAAATCCCTGAAATAAGGTTCATGGTGAACACATGCACATCAGTTTTTTAATGGAAAATAATAAAATGCATCTGATGTTTCCGGCTTTGGAATACTAAACTGTTGTTGTGTGTTTACAACAATGGTTGCGAACTAAACGCCAACAAGAACTACAAAAATAACCATGGACCAGACAGCAAGATTTCTGACTGTTCTTTTAAATTATCAGTTATTCTTACACTAGTGCCACAGCCAACTTGATCACGTCACTCAATAATGAGGAAACTCTCAAACAAGAGGTCAAACGAGATGTTATACAACGGAAAACCAGCAGTTACTTCTTAGCTGAACTGCCATGTTGTAGTTTCATCGTAGCTAACTAATAGCTATTTACTCTCGACAATTACATTTTGTCTTAAAACACTGTGATTCATGGGCTTGTTAAATAACATAATCGCAAAGAACAGAATAGGTGTGATGAATGGTGTGCTCTTAACTTGAAGGCAAAGACAATTATTGGGCTTGCTATATTTTTGAGGACACATTAGAGAGGTTGAGGCCATCTCCACACGGAGAAGAAAACAATCCATTTCATTTTTGTTTTTATAAAATTTTCCATAAACAATGCATCATTTCAAGAAATGTCTGTCAACATGAAAACACAGAAAACTACGGAGCCCCTAAGGTGCCAAAAAATAAATAAATCGCGCGCACGACATAGTAAAACGTGCGCACGATATATTAAAACGTGCGCACGTTTAAGATAAAACGTGCGCTCGACTTAATTATACAGGCAAGCGGCAACAGACAGCCAGGCTCATCAGTAGATGGCGGTAATGCCCCATAATATTGTGGTCACCTGCCAGTAAAAACCAAGAAGAAGAAGAAGAAGAAGACAGCCGGGCTCAGTTGAAGCATCCCAGTAACCAGCCAACGTTAGCTGTGTCTGTGAATGTAGGAGTGCAGGGTATGTACAGCCCCTTAGGCTATTTATCAGTACCTTAAATAAAAGCTGCACAACTTTCAAGACTCAAGCAAAGCTCGTGTCTTGCTGCCACCCGCTGAATAAGGTGGAGGAAGTTAGCCCCGAAGTTAGCTACAACTTCGCCTCTGTAGCAGCAAACAAGACCCCCCTGTGCATCCCAGGTCAGGACACTGACTGAATCTGAGTACTCCTTTAGCCTGTTGTCTTTTAGTATGCACAGCAAAGTTCTCCAACTTGGGATTATTCCATCTCTCATGGCAAGGGCAGCAAGAATGAGGTGGAAGTAAAAGTTAACTAGCTCACTTCTTCTCCCCATTGTGTGTGTCTATAAACATCTGACGTCAAAGTTAAAACGTGGTAAATAACTTTATTTCGTGCGCACGTTTTAATATATCGTGCGCACGTTTTACTATCTCGTGCGCAAGATTTATATATTTTTTTCTCCGTGGCACCTTAGGGGCTCCGTAGAAAACACACATGCCAGGCCTGTAAGTGGAGCTGTTACACTGCTGCAGACATACACCAAAACCAGAGAAGAAGACATGGACCATGAACATAATAAATGTACAATGTAAACAAAAAGAATTAGAACACTATCAAACAGCAGAGGAATGTTGACTGGAAGTCATACCAGTCAAAATACAATTATACAGTGGATAATATTTCAGGGGCAGTATCTAAGGCACTCGACAGACAAGGATTTCCCTCAAAACACTGATGACATAACAGCGCATGTGGTTTAAGAGAGAGATGGAGCTATGTTCATCTAACACATGGAAACACAAGGGCAGAATTTAAGATTTTTTCACTCCCAGACCAGCTTTCTAACCTTGCACAGCAGCTGGACCTGATCCAATGTCTGTAATCAGGCAGATACAGCTTGCTAAGCTTCAATCTACAATAAGTGTGAGCAGCCCAAAGTGGGATGGCCCAATCAGAGCCCTTTAAGGCAGGATGAGGTGGAGCCACGAGTAAGATGACAGCAGGAAATCAAAAATTAAAACTAACAAAAAACAGGGAGAAGGACTCAAATGCAGATTAAACAAAAAAGGCTTTATTATAAACTAACAAAAAATGGATCAAAAGCCAAAAACCAGTCCTTTACAAAAAGTTCATAATGCAAAACAAAAATCTCTAACCAAAGTTACAAATCAAAACTGGAGAACGCAGAAAGAAAACTCCAGAATCTCAAAAAAAGTACAAATCAAAATCTCTAAAAACTTCAACAAAAAACACATAACTACCTACACACTGGAGAACACTGGAGAACACTGGAAGCACGAGACTTACGCAACTTGTGAGACTGGGAAGACGAATTACTCAATAAAGACAAAGGGAAACACAGAGACTAAATCCACTGGGGAAACATCAAGCACAGGTGAGACAATCACACAGGAGGAGGGAATCATCATCAGTGATGCACAGAAGGGAGGGCAGGAAAACACCATTTGGAACACAGGGATTTCAAAATAAAACAGGAAACATTAGAGACAAGGGAAACAAGAGGACTAAACACCAGAAAAACATGTTAAATTAAAACAAAGTAGCCACATCATAACACCAGAAGCAGTTTTATCAGATTTGGACTGCATAAAACAAATATCAGCATTACAAATTTCTCTTTAGTGAGGATATTTTAGCCCCAGAAATCTTTTAGGATGCCAATCAGCGCAGAGCTCATATTTTAGTTCCCTCAGATCAGAGTGTTTGCAAAGGGGAGGGAAAAAGAGCTGCATCTGATCCTCTACAGAGATTCAATTTTTTTTTTTTAAACTTAATCCTTTGACTGGCATTGTAACCGCGTGGTTGGCTTTTTGCTGCCTTACCACTGTATTTAAAAATTTGAAAGCCTGTCTTTGTCTGTTTTTCCTTATTTACCTCTCTTGATAATGTTTGTAATGCCTATTTGCATCCAATGGGTGGCCCTGCTGTACATAAATATAATTGCTTGAAAGCTAGAAAAATTGGAAGTAAGTCATTGCTCCTCAGAAATCTAAGAGTAAAAGCATACATCAGGGTATGAAAAAAATCTTTCCATTTCTCCAGATCCAACAAGCATAATTTAGACTAAGGAAATATATTTGATAATAAAAAATTTTAATTATGATTACTTAGATAACCGGGTCAACCACTAAATATCTAAATTTTTCTCTCTGTAATCTTTTCATGTGAAAAAAAACAAACAAAAAAAATGTTGCAGAAATGAAAGAACTCTATTCAAGTCCAGGATAACTCTTAACAGGCAAGCTAACCAGCTGGTTGACCAACATATATGCTTCCTGATTGGGTAAATTGAAAAATAAAACCTGAAATGTTGCTAAATGAAGAGGAAGGAAAAAAAAATTACCAGCAAATAATTTGTTGCAAATGTATTTCTTGGTTTGGAAGTCAAAGGGTTAAATCCTTGCTTTATTTACTCTAAAGACATGAAGTAAATAGTTAAACATGCCAGGATATGGGAACTTAAAATTCAGTCCATATATGATCCAAATATATAAGCAAACTTTAAAATAAATATTTATCTTAGATGAAGCTGTATCAAAAGCTTTGTTTCTTTAGATGGGTCATAATTGTGTTCAAAAATTCTACTTTTTATCAAACAATTCCAACAAGAATGCAAAACATCAGATTTTTTGGGGACAATGAATGATCTCTACTTCCAACAACAGACTGCATGTTGCTGCTGGAGTTTAGTTGAGTATAAAGCAGACACAGGGCTGATGCAGGGAGGGGTTATTTGTGCACAGCTATCATTGTAAATCACATTAACAAACAGATATCCGTGCAGTTTTATGAAATCAGTCTCTCGATGAATGTGGTTTAACCCCGGATGTTTTTGTATAACAAGGTGAGCCAGAGACCACTTCTGTTATTTAGATGTAATGTGAGCAGATATTATTTATGAACCAGCGGAAAAGACCTGGTTTAAATCATGCAGCACTGTGTACAATTTTTATTGTTCTCACAGTTATCATTACCTCTTCTTCTTCTGTAACATGTTTGTGCGTCTGCTTTTTATCATTTTAACTTTGTTTTCTGGCACAGATTTCTCTCTTACAGCCACAAAGGTCTTTATGTTTCCCTCTCCTGGCACACACTCTGTCCGGCTCATGTAGTCACTGTTTGTCATTGTTTAAAAATCTAAGACCACCTATTTAGGGGTGATGAACAATGAAAACCGCACATAGGAACTCAGTTAATGATCAGTTGTCTGCTGATGTTGTCTCTCTGGGCTGCTGTAAACCCTATTTGTTGGTGAACTGACTGACTCAAAAGAGCAAGAAAGGAGGAGAGGAAAAAACAAGGTGGGGAGGATTTTCAGGCAAAAAATGGACTCCTGTTGGGGAGTATTAGCTTGAGATTTTCTTTGAAGTCCATCTGCTGCTAAAAAGGGTGAAGCAATCTGGACAGTGGTGGTGCAAGCCTGAAGCATTGCCATGTTACAGAACATACTGAAAGTGAATGCAAAGGGTTCAAATGTGCAACAAAACATTTTTTTTCCAAACAAAATGTACACATTTGTGGAGGTTATGGGTATGGGTATGGTTATGGGTGTGGTGTTGTAAGTATGCACTGCAGGAGCTTGGGATTCCAGATATTATTTTAGTTGAAATAGGAAATTGTCAAAATCAGGTATGGGCAACTGGCCCTCAACTCACTCACTGCAGCCCGCCAGAAGATTGAAATATCACATAGATTAATTTACAAGAACAAAATGTTGCAAAATCTGCCATGACGATATAAAAAAGGTAAAATTTCTGAGAAACTAGATAGTGGTTGGCTCCAGTTGTTTTTAAAAATGAAAATAAAACCGAATGGGTTTGTCAAATTAACTTTTAAAATGTAAGTTGACCTTAAAAAACTGTGACTGCTTTGTCACTGGCAATGAGGAATTGGCTTAAATTAGCTTAAATCCTATGTTTGGTTCATTAACTGAGTTTAACTACTTCATTTGAGTTAAAATTTATATGGATTTTATAACTGCCAGTGGTGGATTCATATTTTTCCATTTTTTGTAGAATTGAATTATATAGCAAAGTTGTAAAGTTTGGAATATCGAAATTGCAACTATGTGGCAATGAGGACAAAAATAATGTGGCCTTATTGTTAAACAAGTTGCCAAACCCTGGCCTAAATTTGTACAAACTTGTTTAGTAAGACAGTACACAGGATTGTAGGCCTGCAATGCCAGATAGACTGGTTCACATATCTATGGGATAAATGTCACACCCATCTGGGCAAAAACAAGTATAAAGTGATTTGTGAAGGACAAAACTCTTATACGAACCTTTACGTCAAACATTCTGTTATATTCATTACAGGCCAGTCAGATGAGCAAAGTCAATGGCAGTGTGTTTATGCTGCTGTCCAGGAGTAAAATACATTACATAAGTTCGACATGTCATGCCAATACAAGGTTTGTATTTGTAAAATAAATGTGTGCATACAAGGAAGCCTCTTGACCACTGAGGAAAAAGCTTTGCATGTTGTCCTTTGCAGTGCTCTTAGTGAGAAAATATTGTCCAGTACCTGTGGTAACCTCTTTCTTGTCTATCATTGCTGCAGTTTACTCTTGAAAAATTGTTTGGTATTTCTGTTTCTTTTTTACAATTCAGAGACTTCTGCATGAACTGTGTCTGCTTTGGGGGTCACACTAATGGAAGAGAAGGTGAACCTTGGATTTCAGTCCACCTGTAAGCTTGAAACATGAGGTCATAAAGGTCACAACAGGACAACCACTTCACGAGGCAATTGTGGGTTTACGAGAGAACAGGTAGAACAACATATAAACAACAAGTCATATTTCCTGCCTGCTGTTAAATTTGCTGTTGACATTATATCCACTATATTTTGAAATATCTGCATTTTTTTGGGCGCTTAGCTGTGTTGCTTATTCCAGGAATACATGACCCTTACAAGTTGTACCTAGTAATAAAGGTGACTAATCAGGCTTTCCAACAATATAAAATACAACACCTTTGTGTATTATTAAAGCGGTAAAATAGATGGAAACTATTAAAGCACTCTGAGAGCACAGACGTCCGCCAAGTCACGTCTCCGCTGGCATTGCAAGGGAAGCTGGGAAATGTAGTGACCTAGGCCTGAAAAACGTTGACGTCAGTTTGCAAATAAACTACAGTTCTCATAATGACGTACACAGCAGCCGAGGACTAAATGAATGGGATTTGCCGTTATAAACTTCACTGTTTTTTTGTGACGTCAATCTGGATCGGATCAGCACCAAAACGTAACGGCTTCTTCATTAAACCAAACCACGCCTTTGGTGAAATTTGCATTTGTAGTTTTTGCGTAATCTTGCTAACAGACAAACAAACAGACCTGGCGAAAACATAACCTCCTTGGCGAAGGTAATAACGTTTCCAAACTTTTTTCGAAGAGTATCCATTGGCAGGAGGCCGCATGAATGACAATACAGGTGAACTACATTGTAAATTTAAATTACTATTGACAAAAACTTTTGCAAATAACCTTTTATAATACATTTTTCACAACAAATCAATATTTATCTGTTTCATATGCAACTTAGATAGATTTTGTTTATATGGCCCCAGTCTTATGTCTCACTTCTTGAGTTTCTGTAAGTTGTGATTTTGTATTTGAAAGTATGATCACATTTAAGAGCGAGTTAGTTCTTTCTGACCATATTATTAACATTTTTATCCAAATAAAAAAAGTTAATCATCCCTGACCAACAAATACATAGCAATGCTTTCCAGGAATAACAAAAGAGCGAAGGTGTGCATGCTGAGAAAATGTCTTAAAATTGACTCCTGCAGACAACTATTGATGTTATCAGAAATAACAAAAATAATTCATATCAAAAACTAAGAAGAAATTATTAAAAACATGTAACTTATATAATCTTGTTTGTGGTTCAGTGTCATCTTTTCATACTGACTATATGGATCGTTCGACAAATGATAAGCCGTAGACATGAATGCACTCAAACAGAAACAAAGTGTTTAGCTCATTATTTCAGCTCCAAGGCGTGTGATTGGCTGGGAGATGCAGGTGGGTGTGTGCTCGGCGGTCCCTGGCGCTTGACGGAACCATGTGATGTCACAGTAGGCGGGGCCACATGGTTAGATCAAGCACAAGAGACAGCTGCACGAACCAATCAGAATGCAGGTCCACACAGGAAGAAGGTGGGGCAACAGAGAGCTGCACCAGTCAGTCAGGGGGGGTCGGGCAGGGTCCATACAGGAGAGGAGAGGCAACAGACAGCTGCAGGTCCACACAGGAGGGGTGGGGGGGATGTGACCAGAAAAAGGCCCACCCCCAGAGAGAGCAAAACGCCCACACAGGTCCAGAGAGGAAGAGGAGATGCAGGAAGAGGCATTGGGGCTGCAGAGAGGAAGGGCTGAAGCAGAGAGGACGGCCATAACAGCTGCAGGAGCTTTTCTAATCTAGTTACAGTGATTTACAGCTTGCGTGGAGCGATTCACCACTGAGCTAAAACTGTAGCACATGTGTTTATACACCTTAAAGCTGTTTGAATTAAACCTTCAACAGATGACAGTGCTTTGTTTTCGATACAAATTTTGTGTGCCGAGTTTCAAGGACAGGCGGGGTATAAACATCAATATATGGTCGATTTAGTCAGCTCCGCAAACACACCAATGCAAAGATAGATGGCTGTGAGTGGAAACAATCTGTCTTGACATATTTATGTTGTGTTTCTCTGTTCCATTATTATCATAGAATACAAAAATCAAGTTGCAATGTTATGTAAGAAGCCAGAGGGAGAATGAAAGTTTAAACTGTTTGACAACTTTGAATAAACGTAGTTTATGAAGCAATTTAAAGTGGCATTTGTTATTGTCATGTTGCGTTTGAAATCCTGCTACTTTATGTTGTATCTTGTATGTATCTTTTTATTCAGAAATTTGAGTCATCGCCTATTTATACTCAATCTTTTAAGTGTCAGATGAGTAATGATGATTGTTCTTCTTTAATGGCTGCAATGTGGTTGGAGGCCAAAACAAATTTACCTGAACTGTGACCATAAAGGCTCATTCACACATCAATGTATGTTAGCTGACATTGACCAGTGTTGAGAAACCACCAAAATTTCAATGAAAGTATGTTCTCAGTGTCAATTTGCTGTGTTCAATGTAGTGCCTCAAGTTGTGATGGTGGACATAGATGGAACACATGGGCAGTTGCGGGAGCTTGGCGCTGCTGAACATTGACAAATATACTGCGAAGTGACTCAACAAATGCCATAAAGAGAGAATGTATATATGCCATTTCGCAACAAGCAGCTAGTCTGAGAATCCTGGCACCATGCCTAGAGGACAAAAGAAGGCTCCAAAAACAGAGATGTACGCAAGCGGGGGTCAACTTTTGATGACGTTTACAATCATGTTGTATCAAATGTCAGAAAATGTTAAGCATGTGTACATTTTTGGAGTACTCCATGAACATCAGCATTGCCCAAATGACATTAACTTAGTTCTGCGTGACCTGCAGCTCAGCGTTTCCCAATATGTCAGCAAAAGTAGGCTAAAAGCAATTTTTAACCCTTATTTAGGAATACTGACGAAGTCTGAATCTTTTATCCAAGGCCTGAAAATGATGACAACCAAATTATCTGTAATGAGAAATCAATTCTCAGCATGTCCTCTTACGTTTATTTGGAGGGGTAACCCACCATGCCAGCAAGACCTCCTGTTACTCCAAGAGAAAGGTAAGATATTTATTTGTTTTATTCATGGATTGTAGCCAGTATATAGTGCTTTGTCTTTTTGATAAATGGTAAATAGACTTGAGATTATATAGCACTTTTCTGGTCTTTCTGAGTCATTTAAATACTTTTACACCACTGGTCATGCTTACCCATTCACATTTGTTCACTCACTGATAGTTATCTGTCAGTATTAGCCACCTCAGCCCCACCCTTTAACACCATTTACACACCACTGACTCAGCAATGGGAGTAACTAGGGGTCTTACTTAGTCTTTCAGGGATGCTCCTTTACACCCAATCATGACACTCAACTGTTTCCAATTAACCTGCTCACCTGTGTAATGATCCAAACAGGTGTTTTCTGAGCATTTTATTGCCCCTGTCCTGGTTTTTTCAGTGTGTTGAAGGCATCAAATTCAAAAACAGTGAATAATTGCAAAAAAAGTTTATCAGTTTGAACATTAAATAGCTTGTCTTTTTGATGTATTTAATTACATATAAGTTGAAAGGTGTGTACCAATGATTGTATTCTGCTTTTTAATATTGTACACAATGTCTGAACTTCATTGGAAAAGGGTTTGTAAATTCTCTCTTTAGGTTTCAGGTCCTTCACAGAAGACTACAGTTGTATACTGGAGGCTTAGAGGAGCAAAACTCTAACTGTTAATTGACCCACTTTGGTGCTAAATGTTAAACAAACATGACATTAAACCAATTTTCAGCCTATTCTTAAAATGAATGCTTGGTGTTTTTTATATATCAACGAAACTCTTTTTACTTTATAAATGAGTGTCTGAACTGATACTGATCTACTAAGCCTGGATGCATAACAATAAAAAAGAGTTTATAGGTTATATAATGTCTGTAAGAGAATACATAACATCGAGTTTCCGATGAACCATAAAAACATTATATTTAAGACTCAGAAAACAAAGTTAGTGCCGCTCTGAGGATTATAAGAGCACACAGACATACTCATTCACAGTCTTACACAAGTGGGCAATCGCAGTCTATTGCCGGTCCCTGCTGAGCTGGTTATTGTGCTGTTTCAGTGTACTGAATTGGTCTGGGCTGTAATTAGAAGGGCCCTGGGCTCGTATGAAAGGAAATAAAAGTAATACAATACTACCACAGAGAGAGGGAGTATGAGAATGCCTGTGTGTGTTCTAATAAACAGTTTCACTTTATAATTGCACACATAAAACTATATGAGTTCACCTAAAACTATACATGTTCATGATGATCTACCTGTGCATCTGAACCTCCTTTATTAACATTCACAGTTGACTTCCTGCATGTTTGTTTGTGTTTTTAAGAGTGTATATGAGGTTGTATCTCACCAGTGCATCTGAACTTCTTTCCTTTCACTTGGCTGATGCGTTTGTTAGCCAACCTCCTGGGATGACTGCAGCGGGCTCCGCTTGTTTCAATAGGATTGTCAAACAGGTAGTCAGCGAGCCACTTCAGGTGACAGTCGCACATAAAGGGATTCTGAGCCAGATGACTGAAAGAGTGAAAAGGGAAGAGAGCAAAGAGATGAAGACGGTTTTGTTATGGGGAAGGACAAGTAGGGCGGGCTGTTACAGTCAATCCAGATACCTAAGTGTGGGTTTAAAGCAGCACTTTGAAAACTTTTGATACCTTACTTTTGTTGATCAATGACAAAATAATTTCATTTGATGACAAAAAATACAACAGAAAACATTGCCTAAATATCAAAAATTGCATTTATAACCATGGAATGACAAATAAATACACTAGGGATGCTTGATATTGGATTTTTGCTGATATTTGATATGCCTGTATTTCTAAAGTCATTATCACGGATATCAATACCGAAATTGTGTGAAGAGCCCCAAGCCTCTACTTAACTTTAAATTGACCTGTTTCTTCCGTGATTACAGTCGATTTATGTAAGAAACAGATGTGAAGAGTGCTGGTTTGGTGGACTGGTAAGCAACCAGGCATGGCCCATATATGCTTTTGCCAGCTTGGGCTCGAATGCAGCCTGAGACCCGTTTGCGGAGTGTCCTCCCCCTTCTTTCTCTCACCCCTTTTTATAAGCCAATCTACTGTCTCTCTCCTTTCAATAAAGGCATAAAATGCCCAAAAATGTACTCTAGAAACAGATGTTAAGCAAGAAACACAACATTTTATTCTTTAGTAAAGAATAAAAAATAATAAAAGTGGACATTGCATGATGATGAGGTAGCAATGATGGTTCACTGTACACTTTGCCAATATTACAGCCAATATCTGGATTTTCAGAGCCAACTTGTATGGTCAAAATATCAGCTGTAACAATCAGCAAAAATCTTCATATCTGCCGAAACTGATATTGTCCAACAGCGTTTGAAACTTTGTCTAAAACTTTGTTTTTGTCTTTCAACTTTGTCTGAAAGATGGGAAAAATCAAAGGGAAAGGGTGCAATAGACTGGCCTTTGACACATATTTTTTTAAAAGCTTCAAAAAGTTTATTTGCAAGATATGTGAGTTTTTAAGTTCATGCCAATTAGATCTATATATACAGTATCAATATTTATAAATCAATCTAGAAACTGAAAGAGGGTTATTCAGGACCTCACACAAGAAGACACTGACGGCATTTAAATGAACAAAAGACATTCCCTAAATTGTCAGATTCAAAATATTATTTTTCTCAACCCAAAATCTTTTCACTTAATGGACGAGTAATTGAGATACTTACAGAGTCTTGATGGAACGCAGAGGCGTGAACAGTCCTTTGCTGATTGTTTGCAGTTTGTTGTCATACAGTGACAGCAGGTTGAGGTTCTGCAGATCTTGGAAGGTGTTAACTCTCAAACAGTTGATCTTGTTGGCATTCAGCAGCCTGAAATAGAGAAAAAGCAATTAGTATTTGTTTTTATTATTAACTTAAACTTTAGGATGTGTGCAATAAACAAACTACTGATACACCCATATGCAGATGATGTGATGATTTATATTCCTAAAGTCAGCTCTACAATGAAACCACATCTCTCTCCCTTGCTTCCCTCTTCTCACTATGTCCACCGCTCTCCTTCCAAAAAAGCCTCTCCAACCCGCTCCACGAAGTTATGATTACACTTTCGTCTGGCTCTGACACATAAATCCAAAAACTGACATTTAAAATATTTCCTTTTTTCATCTCTTGGTGCAGATTGGCTTGAGTGTAAAATTCGGTTTTGACAGAGGGGCAGATGGTTCAGGAATAAAAGTGGATGGAGAGAAAAATCAGAAGAATGAGGACGTGACGGAGGGAATAATGGGTTGAGACAGCGAATGGATGAGCAAAAATTTGACTTGGAGTGACACAGATATACAATTAAGTGAAAGGAGCTGACAGGTAGAATGGTGGAGAGGGAGAATGGAAAATGAGAAATGTGATATAGGGATTAAGTAAATGACAGGAAGGGTTTGAACCTCCACCCTTTCTTGCATACAGCTGTCCCTCCATGCCTACAAATACGGCCAAGCAGACAGTTTTGTGTCTGTGCTCTCACTTTATGCTTCTGTGCTGGAAACAGACACCACCAGAAATATCATGTTTCTGGAAGTCTGTCCATCTGTCTGAGCCTTCCTTGTTGATATAAGATCTCAAGAACACATTAAGATACTGCCTTTAAGATTTATGCAGATGACCACTAAGACTCAAGGATGAACTTTATTCATTTCAAAGGTCAAGGTCCTTAGTCCAATGGTCCTCCCATGCTTGTGAACACAGTATCTCAAGAATGCTTTGAGGGACTTTCTTTAAACTTTGCACAGATGTTCACCCTCACTCAGGGATTTACTTTTTGAGGGTCAGAGGTCAGGAGTTAAGGTAATTGGATCTCATGCTCTGTCTTTGCTTGTGAAAAGGACATTTCAGGAACATGCTTCAAGTCTTAAAGCAAATAATCACTCTGACTCAAAGAATATCAGAGTATATTTTGGAAATAGAAGGTCTAGTTAGAACAGTATTTCAAGGATGCAGGGAGGGTTTTGAGTCAAATCAGGCACAAACCTGGTCTTGGACTTCAAGTTTAACAGGCTACAATTAATTGGTCAAAGGTTAAAGCTATCTTACATATTGTGAGATTGTTGTGACCTTGTACCATATTTTAGTTTCCTAGAAGCTTTATCTTTTCTGAGCATCCTTTTTTCAAATGGCTATATTTAGCAAAAGCATGGTTTCATGGTTTAACTCAACAGGTGAACAAATACTTACAATTTTATCTTTAACTGCTTCCTGTGTCCTTATTTAATTGATCCCGTCTATCCATCAATTGGACCCAGCGTCATTAGAGCAGTAATTCTCAAATAGATTGGGACACAAAATCCAAAGGGGGTGTGGCCACACGTCAAAGGGTGATGCAACTTGACTGTGCAGGGGCATGGTCAATTTGAGGTAGGAGCTGCCCAGGATTTGGATTGGTCACTCAAGGTGCCTTTCTAAACTTTGCAATGTGATTGGCTTTTTGGCATGGTAGAAGTTGGGTGTATGTGAAAACCATTGTGGGCTGTGAGACAAGTGGCTTCTTCTGGGTTAATTTGGTAAATGAAATTAATGCTGACACTTTAAACCAAGTCAGATTTTTTTTTAGTATACACACCTTACTTTAAGACATCACAACAATAAGAAAGGTAAAAATGGAGTTCAGGATTGCCTTGTCTCTGAAACATTTCTTTACTTTGACAGCGTTGTCTTAATCTTGCAATGGAAACACCTTCTGCTTCTTCCACTTCTTCCAAAGGAGGTAATGACTATACTGAGAGCACTGAGAACTACTGAATTATGGAAAATTATAGTCCTCAAAAAATGTTTGGCAAGGCTATTTTGGTTGATTATTTCTCCCCTTTAAATATAATAATTGGTTCTGTATTTTATACCATTGTAAGGCCTGATTAGTCAGCTTTACATCGAGGTACAACTTGTCAGGATTGTGAATTTGTGGATTGTGCAACACAGCTAAATGTGTGGATAGCTCCCCCCCAAAAATATCTCAAAATCCCCTCTTTGCCTGAATGGAAGCCTATGGTTACTTAGTAAGCAAGGGTGAGGAACCAGCCTTCCTTGGACATTTGTCATTGACTTCAGGAGTCTAACAGAACTTGGCCCTGAGTTTGGAAATGGTAGGGCTGCCACTGGTGTGTCATTGGTAAGTTTAATGGTGCGCTTGGTCAGTAATCAGGAGGTTGCCGATTTGAGTCCAGCTCTGGCTGTCACATGGTGGTGTGTCCTTGGGCAAGACACTTAACCCCAAGTTGCTCCCACTGCTGCGTCAGTGGTGTGTAAATGGGCATGAAAGTGCGTGAATGTGTTATTTTATACTGATGGACAACTGACATAGAAACTCCAACCATTAGTGAATGGATGTGAGCGTGAATGGGTAAGTGCGACCTGTGCTGTAAAACAGCTTTGAGAAGTCAAAAAAACTAGAAAAGCGCTAGTCCATTTATCATTTACCATTTTACCACTCAGCGTACTGGAACAACAGCTGCCAGATGCAAGGGATTTTGGTACAATTTTGGGGCTCTACTCACACGTTGGCTGTGAGTAGAGCCCTCAGTTCATGAATGTGCAATCCTTACAGGTTGTATCTTGTTGTGAAGGTGACTAATCAGGATTTCTAAGTTCCTTTCCAAGGCTTTTCTTTGTTTTTTTGAGGAGTATATTTTAAACATATTACAAGATGAGTTCTCAGTGTTTCCCACAGGATGATGCAGAGCTTTGGGGATGAAGGTGTTAGATGAGAAGTTTCACAGCCAGCTCCAAAGTTTAAATAAATGATCATATCAGAGAAAAAGAGTGCTACAAATCACACAACAGCAAAAAAACACCCCAGTCCCTCTTAATGTCCTTTCACTGTGCAGCAATCATACACCTTTTAGAGGCAAATTACCACCAGGGGGTAGTTCTACTTTCTGCCAAATCCTTGATCCATTTGCTCCATTACAAAACAAACATTCTTCCTCAGCCTCTCATTTGTTTCACCCTCTTGTCCCTTTATCCCCCTCACGCTCGTATTCTCTCCCTTCTTTTCTTGCTTCATCTGACAGGTGACTAACTCGCTCCTTGGTACAGCTGCTCCGCTTAATCATCTTGACTCATCCTAACAAGCGCCTATGGTGGCAAAAAACACTTGCAAAAACCACCACATACTCACACACACACACACATGCACACACACACACACACACTGCTCTGCGACATATCCACGCCTCATTAGGCAGCTCACAGGAGGAACTAATTACTTGAAACTGCACCGGTAAAACAAAGCAGCGCAGACAGTATAAACAGCAGACCGGTAGCTATACGGAGCAATAAACTCATCTCTGCAACACAGGGCCGACATGCTGCCTGATTCACCAGTTAAATCTAATGTATAATTTAGCAACACCACACTTTAAGGAAGACTAACTGCATCTTAAGAATTCCTAAACTGACCGACTTTTAGGAATGGGAGGTTTTAGCCCCTATAAGAGCTAAAATATTAAAAGACATATTCCCTCCCTTTGAGTACTCCATGAGCTGCAGGGAATGTCTTTGTGGGATTGACCAATGATGTGGCAAGACATGAATATTAACAAATCCTCTAGTACCCTGTTTATTCATTAATTGAGGCAGTTACTAATGCACAAAGCAGTCTTGATTTGTCATATTAAGGGAGCTAGCATGCATGTTTAAAGGCATATCAAGCAGGAAGTGTTTAACATTTTATGACGGCAGCATCTTGGCAAGATCTGAAGAATATGAGGGCACTAAATGATAATACTGCACAGAATATGCTTCTCCCCTCACTTTTCTTCATTTATATTTTGTCTTCCTTATATGTCCCCATCTTTTCATCTGTATCCATTAATTAATCCATCCATCTATCCACTCTCATTTCCCCTCCTTCCCCCCCCCCCCCCTTTCCTAACTATGCACCATGCATCCCAATGATCCGCCACAAGCCCGTTAAAGGTGTCTGCAGGTTAGGTGCACTCATCCTCATTTTCTTTGCTTGGCTTCACTTTACGACGGAAAAGCCCAGGACATTTGCAGTTTCCTGCAGTGGACTGCGGCATTTGCGGGCACCATATGCCACATACAGTACAGTACGGGATTTAGATGTTAAAGGGATCTGACTTTTTACCGCAGGTTGAAGCACTGCTGCAGTTTGAACCTGTGCCCATCAGGAATCATTTGGAAGAGATAGATTTCCTTCTAGGAGTAATTAAATGTTAGCAGAACTGTGGGAGATTACAGTTTGGAGCACAACAGATGGAGGGTTATTGCATGTAGAGGGGGTGCTGCTGGAAGCTGCCACTGTGTTTGTGTGATTATTAGCAAATCTTGCACTTCCTGGTTTATTTTCTTAACAGTATGATGTTTTTTAGTCCTCGGGGCTTTGCTGGAGGGAAGAGAACGTCCTAAAACATTAGCAAGTACTGCCTAGCAGGTTGTTTTTGCTTCCTTTAAATTATTGAAAAAGAAAATACAGGTCTCTACAGATATGTGAGGTCATGTGCTCTCCCAAACAAGATCAACAAGAGGAGATTTTACAGATTAACATCAGTTTTGGGCAATGGGATACCAAGTTGACTACTTTCAGTCTTTGCATTTCTGAGACATCCTTTAGTGATGACCTGTGGTTTATTTTTATTTGTCCAGCACACACTTGTTGAGTATTCCTGTATGTTATAGTGGTTAAGGGGGCGGCACCACCTTCTGACACCAATGTGAGCATAAAATGTACAATGTTAAAATGTCATTTACCACTTGCTTTTGTCCAAAGTGACGTACATCTGAGAGTAAGTACAACACAAGCAAGATTCTAGAGCGGAGGGAACAACAGTGGTAAGTGTAACAAACAGCTTGAAGTCCGTTTGGACACAGGTGCTGCCATGAAATGCTAAAGGAAGTGCCTATTTGTTTTTTAATTTTCTATTTTTTCAAACCAAGCCAATCGGCAGAAAACCTTGTCAAGTCACCTTATCATCATCATCATCATCATCATCAGATCAAGTCCTCATGTCATTGTTGCTAACGTCATGTTATGCATCAACATTCTCAGTGCTAAGTTGTTCCAAAGTAGCTTCTTAAACCCTCTAACTTGTTCTACGACCGATGACTACAGAGGAGACTAAATGCAAAAGTGTTCCCTAAAAAGTTGAGTCTTCAACTTTCTCTTTAAAGTAGATTGGGACTCTGCTGACTGAATGGAGTTGGGAAGTTCATCCCACCACTTGGGAACAACAGGGAAGAAAAGTCTAGCAAGTGATTTTGGGCCATGTTGTGATGGGGAGCACCAGGCATCTTTCCCTGGCAGAGCGTAAACCTGGATCAGGGATTCCAGGTAAACAGGAGACGTTCTTGTTACTGATTTGTGAGCCAGAAGAAGAGATTTGTGTTTGATTTGAGATGCAACTGAAATCCGATGAAAAGAGAATGTAATGTTGCAACGCGAAGTGTACCACACCATTATATAAATCTATTAGATATTTCATTCTATACACTGTTTCACTCCTTTTAAATTGTACATTAATGGCTTTATGGTACAGGTAGAGACAGACATGTAGTACTTTGTTTTGGAAAGAAGTGTACTCAGACTTGAAAGTCACAGCTCTCAGTGAGAAAGTCATTTCTCCCCCGGTGCTGAAAGGGAAACTCAAACATTTCACTCACAGAAATAGATGAATTCTCCACTCTCTCCGCTATGTTAAACAGATCAACAAGCTCTGTGAGTGAAAAGCGTCAAAGAGAAACAAGAATATCCCTCAAGCACCTTTTTAATCTCCTTCTTTGTTGGCTTCCTCTCCACGTCAGAGTGAGTAACAGAGGAAGGTAGAAATGTGGCGTTAAGGCAAAAATATTGCATCGCGCAGCTCAAAACCAATTCTAGCTGAGAATCAATAACAACATTCTTTAGGTCCTATGAGGCATCCAGACCCCTCAGTTTTTACGCTCCTTACCTGTGGAACAAACTTCCAGAGAATCTGAGACTCTCTGTGAACTCTTTTAAAACAGATCTTAAAACCTTTTTTATCTACCACTGCGTTCAGCTTTTTCTTATTTTTTCTTCTCCTCTGATCTCCTCTGGTCTTTTAGATAAATATATATTTATTTTCTACGTTCTGTTTCTAATTTTCCAATCTTGAAATCAAATTTTACTGTCTTTCTTTTTCTAATTTATTCATATTGTCTTTGTTTTAAAATCTGGAAAGCATGTGAATTGCTGTATGTATGAATGATGCTCTATAAATATTGCTGCCTTGCCTCCCCCCTCCCATCAGGCATCATTTGGGCAGCCAATCAGCACAGAGCTCATTATCATAGCCTCCGTAGCCTCCCCTCAGATCTGAGCATTTCCAAAGAAGAGGGAAAGGGAGCTGCATCTGATCCTCTGCAGAGACATTTTTCTTCTTTCATTCCACTTAAATCAAATCTTTGCTTAATAGACACCCAAGACATGATATAAATGGCCGAATACACCAGGACACGGGACCTTTAAGACCATTTTTAAAAGAAACTGCTTCTCAAGTGAATTTTAAACCACTCTCCTAAAACCATGACAAACAACTTCCTGTGTGCAGTGCCTTATCTCTTGACTGACTGTAATATTCTTTTGTTTCTCTCTGTTTTCCCTGAGGGCTCCCCACACGTACACACATACATAACAACAGATCACACAGACAGTACTTACAGCAGCTGCAGGGAAACCAGTCCATCAAACAATCCCTTGGGCAGCTCCGTGATCTTGTTGCCATACAACACCCTGCAAAAGAGAAACAACATTATTTAGGTGACAGTGTGCACTAGACTGTGCTTACATTTAAAGACTTATGTGGATTGGAGCTGAAAGCACAACTCAATAAAATGTTTTACATCAGCAAGTAAGAGCCCCTCATCGTAATTATCTCGTTAAATTTTATTTGGGGATTTTTGGGGGATTAAAACTTTTTACCAACTTTTATGAGGAACAGTGCTCAGCAAGTCTTTCATGGATGCTTCCATGGATTACATACAGTTGAGTGAAAGATAACAAAAATTGTTACGCTGAATGAATTCTTACATCAACAATATTAGAAAGCACTCAGAAAGTGCAAACCTCTGCCAATGTAGCTCACATATAGCTGTTACATCTGTAAGCATTAGTTCCATGATAAAGTTAGCATCATAATACCCACACCATAAAACCCACACTTAGCACTCAGAATCATGTTGGTATCATTATTAGTTAGACAGTTATTCAGCAAAAACTATTGTTTGCTGATGGCGGTTATCTGGATCACCACCAAAACCTAATCAATTTTAAGTTGGGCCATTACCAACATCTCCTGAAAATTTCAGCAAAATCTGTCCAGTGGATTTTGTGTAATCTTGCCAACAAACAATCAAACAAACAAACATACGCAAGCAAAACATAACCTCCTTGGCAGAGGTAATAAATACTGTCACAAGACAGTGATGTTTTAGGCCTGTGTCCAGTAACTTTTTCTATCTAATGACTGCAGATAATTCCCACCTGTACATTAAGAGCTAATATTCCTGC
This sequence comes from Cetoscarus ocellatus, assembly GCA_037902135.1. Lineage (NCBI taxonomy): Eukaryota > Metazoa > Chordata > Actinopteri > Labriformes > Labridae > Cetoscarus > Cetoscarus ocellatus. Next base: position 119,812 of record JBAMNC010000951.1, read on the forward strand.
TGCCACTGCCCTTCGCACAAAACACTGCTGCATTTTGGTCGGAGCTCGCTCAAGTCTCTTTATTTGATTCTGATTTCTGCTGCTGTATGTTCACAGTCACTTATGCCTAAGTATCCCTGATCCACCTGCATTGTAACTCCCATCACTTTAAGGCTCCCCTTTGTGGGCCCAGGCTGTTCTGTAATTGGTCAGTTCGGGGTTGTGCAGCACTGTGTTTTCAAACACAGTCTTTACTCTGCACTGGGCTTGCCTCTCTGATTCAGTGAGCTTGTACTACTGACACAACAGTTGTAGGATGTCACACTGGTAGGTCTATTTGGGGGAGTTGGGGAATCAGCTGTTTCAGGCATTCACTGGTGCTGTTCATAGAAAGAAAGGGAGATGTCATGATGTAAACTGAGCTAGAATAAACATTTAAACATTTTAAAATTAGTCATTTGTCATTTATGTTGTAGCGATATAAGTGTAATTGGTAACATTAAAGTCAAATTTCATTTTGATCAGCACTCTGGTGTAAGGACATATTGGCTGTGCTGTGTAACAAAATGGTACCAAAACAAAGGGGCTTTCAAGAAGAACTAAAGGTGTTTTTCATGTTTCCAGTACAGCATATGATCACCCTACGCTGCATTTGTGGCTTGTTTTCAGCTAAAATTCTTTAAATTCTTTAAATATTTGTAAAAGGAAATTTAATGCCTACCTTTTTAGTCTTGCTTTTGACTGAGCTTTACTTTACATAAGGTAATTTTATTTATTTATCCATTTTAGCTTTTATTGAATTATATTTATTAGCTGTGTTTGTTTTATTATTCTAAGCAATCTTTTATCATTTATCTGGTTTATTTATTTTGTGAAAGATTTATCATTTTTTTTGTGTCAAATTTCTTTGTGTTGTAGCATCCCCCTCATGTTTTAATAACTTTACTGGTTCATAAATGAAGTTTACAGTTTATGTCATTCGCCATTCTTTTCCTGTAATTTCCTGTTTATTTGTGTATTGTTACTTTTACCATTTTTAATTTACTGTAACTCATATTTTCTCTCTAGTTTTTGATGTTTTTAACATCATCTTCAGTGTTTTGTCATTATGAACTCATGATAACGTTTCCCCACTTCCTCCGGTCAAGGTCTTTAATTAAGTTATTTTTCTTTGTTTTTTTGTTCAATATGGGTTTGTTTGTTCTTAATTAATGTTTGTCCTGCATGTTTTTGTTTTTGTTTTTGTTATTTTTGCCCATGCAAAACACTTTGTGCTACAGCTTTTTGGATAAAAAGTGCTACACAAATAAAGTTTGATTGTTTAAAATTGTGCAGAGTTGGTGGCACCATCTGCAGCAATGTTTAGCTCTGGCTTCCATTTTATTTTTTTTTCGCAAGGATACAGAGCTTATCTACTTCTGTGTGGCTAATGTTAGGCTAATGCCATGTACCTCATGCAAACCCGCTTCTAAAATCCTGAATGATCCTTTTCAGGGCATCGAAGACTCAAAACAGTATGATATGGCCCCTCTAAGGATAGTGCCTTAAAGTTTTTAATTGTTAAACTTCTAAATGGATTTTGGACATTTTTTCAGGAATGTTTGTCTTGGCATAAGGAAGAGCGGATTTGATTTTGGTGGTGATCTGATCCCTGACACAAAGCTAAGAATTTTCAAAGGATTTCTTGACACAGCAATAAAGGGCAGTTTTCACATTTTTGCTAATATTTCAATAAGATCCTTGCAAACTTTTATGACATTTTCAGGGAATGTTGGTCATGGCACATGGAAGACATGATCACATTTTGGTGGTGATCTGAACATGGGCCTGGATTCAGCCTCAGGAAGTTTTTCAAGGATTTGTTCAGAGTCAAAGGAAGGGCATCTTTTTCACATTTTTACTAATAACTCAGCAAGTTCTTATGACATTTTCAGGGAATGTTGGTCATGGCATAAGAGGAAGGTGATAAGATTTTGGATCCAAATTTGGCAACAGGAACTTTTTCAAGGATTTGTTAACAATGCGAGATTGGGCAGCTTTTCACAATTTTGGAAATGTCTCAGCAGAGGTTTGTGCTCTTCTAGTTAACTGTATTATATATTGTAGGAAATAAACTGAAATCTCTTCAACTGTGTCGACCATGGGCCTTGATTTTAGAACTCATTAAAAATCCCATGGGCTTTAGAATAATAGCCTAAAATACTTTTCATTTTTGGACTTTTGATTGCAACTCTATCCTTTTTTGTTTTCTTTTTGTGTGATTATAAAAAAAATACACCTCACTGCCATCGCAGCTGTTCTCCCTTAGTGAGCTGTCAGACCAGTTACTCCATTTGAGTGTCAAAAATTTGAATAATGTTAAAGATGAGCTCCCAATTGCAGTGGCAACCATTTAATTCACTTGACTAGTTTTATATTTTGCAGCATCACGCCTCAGCTGGCCTCTACTGCAGGAATCGTGCCCCTCAGTGACATCACTGCTTAACAAACCTGGCTCTGCGAGTGTGTGCGTGTTTTTTAACACTCAGGAGAGTTCACCTTGTCTGCCCCTTCTTGTCTGTCGGTCTGTCTCATTTCCATGCTGCGGATTGATTCAAATTAAACTGTCCTTCATGTTCTTATCACATCCACTGTCAGTGATTACAGGCCCGTACAATTACACACACACATACAAGAGGTGACGCGCAAACATAGCCGCGCGGTTGTGGTCCAGTTGTCAACATCGACAGCGACAACATTTTTATTTGCTAAACGTCTGGAAATGCAATTACAGTCCTGTCTGGAAATGTGTGCTTATGCTTGAGTGTTTGCTTGTGTGCTCGTAACTGTGTCATACTTACAGTGAGGTGAGTGAGCGAAGGCCGCTGAAAGCATCGGCTGCAATGTCAGAAATCTGGTTCTTACTCAAGTCACTGGGGAGAGAGAGAGAGAGAGAGAGAGAGAGAGAGAGGGTATGAGTGTATTACTGTAATACACAGTAATGGGGTTCATTCATGAGTGTCCTAGAAATGTCTGACAAATGATCACAAGAGAATATCAGCAGAGGTCAAGGCAAGGGGACAGGAGTTAAAAAAAAAATAAGAAGGGCTGAATGTGTAAGTAAATGAGGGACGGAGTGATGGACGGAGCGAGAGGAAGAGATGAAGAGACAGGGGAGAGAGGAAGCAGAAGCATGTTAAGTGCAGTTCATGTCATTCACTTCCGCCCCTGTAAGATATATTATTAAACACTTCCATCCAGGTTGAAGTGTGTGTGTGTCAGGGGGCGTGAGTGAGTGGTGGGTGTATAACCTTCTAACCTTGCACGAGTCTGCAAGTCTGGCATTTTCAGGCATTTGCATGATAAGGACATTTTTCACCAGAGAGCTTTATGTCCGTAAGGGTGTGTGTGTGTACGGTGTGTGTGTGTGTGAGACGGAGACAAGATGAGACGACCCGTGTGAGGGCTGGTGAGGGTTTATAAAGGTAAAAGAGGGATGACCCTCCTTTTCTCCTCAAGTGTGTAAATGCTTGAACTTCAGTAAGTTGTTTATGAGCTGTTGGTGAAGCAAAATCAGCTCTGTCAGTGTCGTGATTCAGTTTGATTTTAATTTCAGGGGGGCGCTTTTTGACTTTCAATTATAAAAGCCTAATATTTTCTACAGGTGAATACAATGATTTGCAAATCATTTTTGATCTACACTGCTTAAAATGTATTAGACAAGTAGTTGTACCAGGGCCTGTTATGTTATACAATGTCAGTGTTCAAACGAAGTAAAATTATTATCATTACTTTTGTCTTTGGTCAGGGGTTGGGCCACCCCAACCAGAAAAGTTAGGTTTGTCCTTGCCTTCTCAGCTACATGGCAGGATATGGTCATCACTTCAAAATAAAACACCCCCTATTATTTTTTTTAAATATCTCTGTGGCCCCAAATGAACCACAGCACAAATTAACAGCACTCATAATTACCAAGAAGATTTTTTGTTTTTCAAAAATGATTAATACACCAGTATGTAAAACCATTTCAACTGAAACGATATTTTTAATACCAAAATAAAATTATTGTTTTTATCCTTAAATTTTCAAATTTTCTATTTTACAAAAACAAATTATAGTTATTTACTTGAATTCCAAAACAGAAAAACAAATTTAGAGCTTGAATGTTTTGCCTGATTAATTTCTGACTTCTCAGTGAAGCCCAGTGAGAGGGCTAAAATTGTGTAAAGAGGTGAATTCATTTTTATAGGACTTTTTGAAACATCAGATCGGTATTGGTACAACTCCTATTAATGATAACCTGGAAACGATTTATTTGTCTCTTTATCTTAACTGCAGCTTAAAACATGTTTGAGCTCCAAGACTGCCAAAGAAAAGCTTTCTGTGTCTTGAGGGTCTGTTGGTTCTCAAAGGTATGTCCCCAAACACAGTATCTCTGTCACTCGGATGTCAGGGTGTACGCCGCGTGCCGTGCCATTTACATCGGAACTGGGAAGAGGGGAGTGGGAATGACGTCATATCCGAGATATCAGCGTTCCAGTTACAAAGTCGGAAATAAACTTAATGATCTAAAATTCTTGAAAATTCGTTAATAAAAACATAAAGATATTCTCAAAACCACAATATTTTTTTTTTAACATGGATGCTCTGAACAGACTTTTGTGGCTGATACTGATCTCAGATCACGTGCTAGTAAAAACATTGAATATTAATACCTAACACGTTTTGTGTTTCATTAAAACAGCTGGCTGTGTGTTTGCTCAGCCAAGAAGTGCAAGACTCTTAAGAAGCAATGCAGTAATTATCTTATAGTAAGGATGACTGAATCACGCGATGTAACAGTTCATTAATTTCTTGGGTTTATTTTTGTGAATTCACAACATTTTTGACGAACTGAAAAACAGAAAATATCGTTATTGCTATCCAAAAGGCTAAACAGTGTAAATAGTCTAACAATAAAAGACAATGTATTTAGGAACATTAACTCAGTTGGATTATGCAACTGATGTATTAACTAAATGTTGCTAAAAAACAATAAAGTTAAGTTAACTGTCTCAGTTTATGCTGATTTAAACCAAACCTGAAGGTGTCTCGAGGTTCCATACCAGACTCTTTTTTCCGTAATATTTAAGGAGCAAGTTATCACACAAATGGCACAGTCAAATTGTTGGAGATTTCTTCAGTGGGGTTTGAATACGGTTATAATGAGTAACTTAATCTAACTTGTTGGAGTCCCAGTCCTTGCCTCCCCAAGGGTGTATGTTAGCATCAAAGATGTATCATACAACTGATGGAATATATTGTAATGTAATAAACATGTCTGTATCAACAGATCTTAATGTTTTAGAGTGTTCACAGGTTTATTCAGACTTACATCCTCTTGAGCTTCTTGTATGCAGAAAAGGCTCCAGCAGGGACACTTTTGATCAGGTTCTGCTCCAAACGTCTAAACAGAAGAAAAAAGAAAAAAAAAAGAGGTGAGACAGAGGGTGTAAGATGATCCCCACAAACTGAGTTAAAACTTAATTAATACAGCACATTACCCCTTAAACATACAAAGGGGACATTAAAATAAAACTTCAAAAGCAGCAATCTATGCATAAGATTATCAGCCAATTTCCCTCCTTTTCAATATTTAATTTCACCGCGGACAGAGAAAACATTGATTATGAGATCTTGCCTTTTCTCCAAAAAGATCAGCCAAGCACATGGGTGCAGAAAGTTCAAAATGTGCCTGTTTCAATCAACATCGACATATTTTTCATCAGGTCTGTCAGTACGTGGCAGCAGGGGCTTGGCAAGGTCACTTGGTGTGAAATGGGCTTGCATAGGACCCAATGAAAAACTGAACTGCTGACCACAACGCCTTGCATTAGCAGACTGCATTTAATAGGTAAAGTGATGCAAGGCCAACTATATAACTGTCTACATCAAACTTTACATTATTTATTTAAGTTAAATACAAGTTTTATGCAGTATTTGCACAGTGTGGAAAGAAAGAATTAATATTAACTTTCATTTTGTCATATTCTTGTCTAAACTGTGCACAAATTTCTTTGATCGAGTACCACTCTCTTCTATAGATGCAGCCAGGCTTTTATTTATGAACACATTAGATACTTTTTCAGGCTTTTGGCCAGGGGGAATTTATTAGAGCTTTTTCCTTGCTAGACAGCAGACTCATTACAACATACTGGTAGAATTTCTCTATTATTACACGGGGAGCCATCAAAACTAGGCATAAAGCCCACTGTCGGGGAAATGCACTGTTTGTTTACCCTCTGCTTCCCTGATGATGTAGGCACCTCCGTCTATATGTAGCTCATGAATTCTTAATGTCTCTGTGTTACTGTGGAGGAAAGGCGGGAACAGAGGAGGAGGAGGAGGAGGAGGAGAGAAGAGTAAACAAGGCCGAGGAGGGGATGACAGGAGAATAAAAAGTCGGAGGCATGTAGCGAGGAAATTAGAGGGAAAGAAAGGACGGAAGGTGCTGAGGAAAATCTTGGGAGGGGTTTGGGAAAATAGGACACCAGAGGAGAAATCAGAGGAGTGTGGACAACAGGAGAGATGAGAGGGAAATTCAGAGGAGGATGTGGGGAGGTCCCAAGGCCAGCCACAGGGTCAGCTGTCAAAATGATAAATGGGGACTTATCCACCCTTCTTCTGCCTCTCCTCCTTTTCTGCCTCCACCCTGTCTTGTTCCTCAACATCCTTCATATCAATTTTCCTTAGTTAAGTTTCTCCATGGATATCTATATATCTATACTCCTCAAAAGATGTTTGGAAACATTATTTTGGTTGATTATTTCTCTCCTCTAATAATACCAGTTGGTATTGTATTTTGATGAAAAGCCTGATTAGTCACCTTTATGACGAGGTACAACTTGTAAGGATGGTACGTTCGTGGAATGAGCAAACAGCTAAACATGAGGATAGTGCCCAAAAATCTCCCAGGATCCCCCTGCAGGTGGTAGCTGGTGTACAGGCAAGCAGAGTTGCATGATTATTTGGTGTCTGCCTTGGTACCATTTCCAAACTTAGGGCGAAGTTCTGTTTTATAAGTAGCCTCTAAATATCTCTCTATCTAGCCATCTATTTATAAATCTAATTGTCATGTTACCTTGTCCATGCCTTTATCATTTGATTCTTTACAACTTAAGCCAGTACCTTCATCCCTTTATTTTTCTCTCCAGCAGGTTAGCTCACAAGCCTTTCACTTATGGAATAGTGAACCCTAACCTTGCAGTGCAGGTGGACCTGCCTGATTTATTGTCTGAAATCACACAGATTCATGTTGCCAAGCTCCGGTCTCCTATGACTTTACAGCCAAAAGCCAGATGGCCCAATCAGGGAAGAGAGGCAGAAACTGAAGATGTGACGACAGTGGGAAGTGACTGCACGCTTGAAAACAATGACGGCTTCTGAAGCGGTCTCCGTGGATGCGGCAATATCCGGAGCTTTATAAGAAATGGACTCAATTTCGCCACTTAAAGCTTGTCTTCTGGGAAATCATGTTTTTTTTTGTTTTTGAAGATCAAATCAGAGAAGCTGGGAAGCTGGGGATCACTGCTGGGGAACTGGGAGAGATGTGGAAATGCTGCACCAACGATGCCGGAAGTCTTATGATAGCCCGTAGTGGTGGTTACTCAACGATATCTGGCAGAATATGCTCTCCTCAGAAGTGTACCGGGACAACTTGGTGGGGGTTGATGTTGACGAGGTTCATGTCACACATAAGTGGTAAATGATACATCTGTGTGGTATAATTTAATGTAAGACGATAGTCTAAGGACTGAAATGTAGTTTAAGTTTAAGTATTGGTTGGTTTGTGATGAGTGTGACCGACGATCGTCCAATCACCCGCTGCAGTTGTTATTGAAGGTTCTGCCTCTGAAAACATTTTCTATGGGCTCTTCTCCAGATGGATTGGTGAAATTTCCATGGCGGATATATCGAACTGTCTATCTGGCCTGTCAGCTTAAGTGAACCTATCTCAAAATAAAACCAACTGATTTTCTTCAGCTACGATCACTTAACACGCTTGTGTTTTTTTAACTAACCATCTACTACTTATCATTTTAGCCAAAAAGTTCATTCATTTATTTATTTTTTTAGAGGTAGTACGATTATGGTTTAAAAGGAATTCCCTTTAATTTCATGCCAACAACTTAAAACTGCTTCACTTATTTCCTTAAATAAAATGCTTCCTTGTATTCTGTCTGTTGAATATCCACAACCCTCTCAAATCTCTGTTCCTTGGCTCAGCTCCCTTTCTTAATTGCTGCAGTTCACACCTGTGGCAGGCAACAACAGCCTATATCTGCTGAGGGATCAAATTAAATCAAGGATGTAGTGATATTGACAAAGACAACTGGCGTGCACAGTGGGTAACAAATTATATCTAGGTGCTTAAACAAGGTTGAGACAAAGACACTTAGCTGCTCAATATCAATAGATGTATTCAAAGGAGGACATTTAGAGAGGTAATATAAAAAATCTATAAGGCAGCAGCATTTAAATGAATGTTGAAACAGGGGATGGTTTTGGCAGTAGGGCATGTTCACAATGAAGTTAATTTTAAATATTGTCAGATATCATTCCTAACTTGTGGCATGTTGCATGTATGAACATGCATATCGGCGACTGACAATACACCACTTCATTACACTCTATTGTTTTATCTGCTGCGGCAATATTTATTACAAAGCTGTCCTAGAGATTTAATCTTGTATGTTTCGTTACCTGTGGCTCAATCAAAAATCCATGTAAATGTATTTGTGTTGGACCCAGTACCCACCTTGTTGACATGGACAAAACAACTGTGTCTGCATATATGCATGTGCAGGGGAGCATGTGTCAGTGTGAATCTATTACTTATGCCAGGGAGGTAAAGCGGTGTTGGTGTAGCAGTGCAGGAGGAGAATTGCTTCCTTACTCACAGAGCAATCAAGCAGCTGTCCTCTATACAAACAAACAGGGTACAACGATCAATACGGATATCAAACACGTCCCACTGTGGCGTCCGTGTGTGTGTGTGTAGGTCTGAGTATGTGTCCGAGAAACGGACAGGAGGAGGCGGAGAGACAGAGAAGGGAAGGTGAATGAGATAAAGGTTTTGCTGCAAACCAAATTCCACTGCAAAGCAAACTGTTTGGTTTTATTGTTTTGTCTAAGATTTATCGTGATGAGTGAAGCTTCTTAGGGATCATGGTTGTACTGAGTGTTCTGTTTACCCAAGCTCATGAAATGTCTTCAGGTGCATTAGCGATATAAACTTGAATTTCCCCCAGAATCAGGCAAGTAATTAATTATTACCTCACTGACTGACAAACAAACCCATTATCCAACCATCAAACTATCAGTCCTTCCATCCATCCATCAAACTATCAGTCCTTCCATCCATCCATCAGTCCAACAAACCATCAATCCATAGGTCTGTTAATCCATGCCACTGACCAACCAACCATCAGTTTGCCAGTTCATCTATCCAACAATCTGAGTGTCTGTCTGTTTGTCCATCAGTCTTGTCAGATAATCAACCACACAACCATCAGTCTGTAGTTTTAGCAATCCATCAATCCAACAATCCAACTATCAGTCCAACTGTCTGTCCATCACCCCCTTGTCTATCTGTCAGTTCATCAATTAATCAATCTGCATTTCTATCTGTCCGTCTGCCCACTGATCTGTCAATCCAATCTATTCAGTCAGTCAACCAACTAACCATCATTCTGTCAAATTTTCCATTCATCCATGCATATATCCATCAATCTGTCCATCTACCATTCATAAAATCATCAGTCCATTGAGGTCTTCTGTCCGTCTGCCATCTACCCACCAACAAGTAGCCAATCAGTTGTTAATCAGTCAGTGCAACCAGCCAACCAACCACCTGACTGGTTGTCTGTTTGCTTGGTCATATGTCCTTCATTGTGAGTGGCTGTCCACCCTTTCAGTAAGCCATCAGTCATTTTAGTCCATCCATCCACACATCCATCTGACTGTCCATCTATCTATCCGTCTCCCCTTTAATCTGTATCCTTCCCTCAATCTTTGTTTCTGTCTGTCTATCCATCTGCCTGTCAGTCCATCAGTCCATCCATCCAGGTAGTAAACCATCTAATCATCATTTCCTCCTTTAAGGACGTTATGATTTTGCCTGTGTATGTTTGTCTGTTTGTTTGTTCGTCTGTTCGTTTGTTAGCATGATTATGCAAAAACTACTGGACAGATTTTGTTGAAACTTTCAGGAGAATGTTGGTAATGGCCCAACTTAAAAATGATTTGATTGTGGTGGTGATTCAGATAACCGGCATTTGCCAATGATCATTTTTGCTCAATAACTGTCTAACTAATAATGATATCAACATGATTCTGAGTGCTAGGTGTGTGTTTTCAGGGTCAAGGAATCATATTATGATGGCAACATTATCATTGAACTATTGCTTATAGATGTAACAGCAATATGTGAGCTACCTTGGCAGAGGTTTGCACTATTCGAGAACTTTCTAGTTCCGTCATATTATTCATCTATCCATGCATTTAACATCAATCTATCCATCCACCATACGTCCATCAATCAAACCATCAGTCCATTTGGTCATCCATTAATCAGTCCTTCCACTCTACTTGCTGACTGACCTACCAAGCATGCATGTTTGTCTAGCAGTCCTCCCGTGTGTCTGTCTGACCATCTGTTCATCCATCCATTATCCATCTTACCTGCTAACAAACTGACCAACACCATAACTATATGTCCGGCCATCTTTCTGTGTTTCGATCTGTTCATCAATCCATCATCCATCCGTCTGTTAATGTGTGTGCCTTTTTGTCTATTAATCCATCCAGTGTCTCTAAGTCCATCCACCAGATTTGAACCAACCCATAACCCAACCACCAATCTGTCAAATGATCAATATTTCCTTCCGTCTATCATCCATCCATCCATTTATTTATCTGTTAATCTATCCATGCAACCAACTGACCAACAGGCTGACTGGTTGTTAGTTTGCTGGTTCGTTTGTCCATCTGTGTAAGTGTCTGTCTGTCCATCCATCTGGTCAATTATCACCATCCTGTCATCAGCCTGTCTTTTCATCCATCCATTCATCAATAAATCAATCCACCCATGAATCCAACCGTCTGTCAATCACCTCTTCTGTCAAACAATCTGTGTTTCTGTCTGTCTGTCCATCTGCCCACTGGTCTGTGAGTCCAATCCATCCATCCAGGTAATCAACCAATATCCATTTCTTCATTAATCCATCTATCAGTCCATTTATCCAGCCATCTGACTGACTGACAGGCCAACTAACTACATTTTTGTAAATCAGTACTTCTTTCGGTTTGTCTTTCAATCAATCCATTCACCAGTTCATCCACCTCCCAATTGATCTATCTGTTAATCTGTGTGTCTGTTTGTCTGTCTATCCTCCTGCTGTATTTCAGTCCAACAGCCAGCAAACCACCAACCCAACCATCAGTCCATCAAATCCTTCCATCCATCCTTCAGTCTTTCTAATTTCTAAAAGTAAAGAACCTACTTCAAACATAGAAAACAATCTAATTCATTCACTACAGGCACATGACAGGAATGCTGTATTGTAAGGCAAGTGCTCCATCCACCTCACTGTGCCCACTGCCCGCCTCAGCACCATGGGGAGCAGGGCCTTCAGTCGCTCCGCTCACCAGCTCTGGAACTCTCTCCCACCAGACCTCCAAAACCTAGACTCCCTGTCTCTTTTTAAATCCAGACTTAAAACCCACCTGTTCAGGTCTGCTTACCCCACTTGACAATAACATACCTCCTCTTCCCATTTCCTCTCACTACCTGTTGTGCTTTTCTACTGTTGGTTTTTATTATTATTGTTGATTTTATGACTTTTATATTGTTGATTTTGTTGTTATTGTTTTAATCTTGTACAGCGTCCTTAGGGTGTCGTGAAGGGCGCTTTTAAATAAAATGTGTTATTATTATTATTATTATAAAAGAATATTTGATCCCCAAAAAATAGTTACAGTGTGCAAAATGAATGTAAAAGACTGTGAGAAAAATGGAAAAATCAAATTTCGGAGCATTCTAAGTTACTTAATTGTATACTTAGTAATGACAGTAAATGAAAGCTGCCTTACATCTCCACGATGCCCTCAGGGAGGTTGGCTGGGATTTCTGTGAGACCTTTACGACGACAGTCCACTATGTTATTGTTGCAGCTGCAGGTGGGTGGACACACAGCTACCTGGGGAACACAAGTCCTCGGCTCTGCCTGTGCTGGACCTGTGAACAGCAATATACACAGACAAGATTTATCAGATTCTTAGAACTAAAAAAGAAAAAACGCTTTTAAGCTTACAATATCAGCTTTTGTTGGTTTACTGCAGAGTAGAAGAAGAAGAAGAAAAGATTCCTCTGTGCCTGCAACAACTGCAACTCTTGTCTTTTCAATTACACTTTAAACTCTTGATTTTTTTAAAAATTGAATTCCAATTATGTGGATGGGGTTAATGTGACCTCCAGAAGCAACTTTATAATATCATTTTGTTGTTTTTGTGTTGCTTGGGGCGTATGAAACCTGCCAAGAAATCATTTTTTGGAGGATAAGTGCAATATTTAGAAAGTAAGACGAATGAGGAACTGCATTTTGGGACTAAATATTGCCAAATTTGAACACATGATGACATAATTGAAAGATTTTTAGAGGATCAAGGAAGGGTTAAAAATGAATGAATGCTAAATAAGGTATTAGTCATTAAAAGAAGGAAAGAAAGAAAGAAGAGTGTATTAAAAGAGTCTTGTATTGAAGCATGTAAGCAGAGAAGGAAGACTAAGGCTAATAAAGAGAGCTCACATGCTGACAGTCTATTAGCAGAGAAAGCTGAATCAGAGGCTTATAAAAAAAACCTGCACTATCTTCAGCTGATAACACTACTGCTCTTATTCTGCTCTTTTAGCTGATTATGTGCTCCGTATGGTGTAGTTCTTTCACTGCTGTGAACCGTATGCTGAGCTGTCTGGAGCTGATAACACTGCCACCTGTTAAAAGGGGCTGCCATGTTGATTCCTGTATTGTATCTTTCTTGTGTTTTTATGTATTGGAAGCAGTTTAGGGTTCCTCCTCACTGCTATTTTCATATTAGAAAAATCACCTCATTATGTCAGGATGAAGGCATGCATTAACAACTGGCATGTTAATGAAGTTTACCATTGCAGACAAAGTCCTTCTTCTGCACATCAGGGACGTTAAGGCCCCTCATGTGGGCGGGGGCCATGCACTGGGTGAAGGGAGCCAAGCCACGCCGGGCTCTGAGCCAGTCAGAGAGCCAGGAGAGGTGACAGTCACAGTGAAGGTTGTTGGAGTGCAGACGTCTGAAGGGAGATGAAGGTGGAGATATTAGAAAGGAAAGCATCAGATTATCCTGATGTAAAAACATAGAAACATAGAATAAGAGAAACATAAAACACAGAACGAGAAAATGTATTCGAACAATCTTCTGACTGTCCTAAATCTGGCTAATCTTGACAACCAGGACAATGCCTGGTGGTCCTTGCTGGTTGTGGGGCCACAAGGGCTGACGTACAGTGACAAAGAAATCATACACGTTGCATGATGCCCATATGTGCCTCAAACACCTCCCCCCAGGCACCACTCTGCATGAACTCTCTCTCTCTCTATCTCCCTCCTCACACATTGTGCGCCATGACAGCAGAAAGCGAGACAAGGTTTTAAAGTATTTTGATGATGGCCAAAAAATGTTCAGTCTGTCTCCAGTGATTGATCCAAATCTCTAGAGAGGGCAAAAAAGTTAGATCTCTCGTGACCTGAAGACGGTTGATTAGTGACGTTATATTTGTTTCCTTAACATGAGCGGATGATCACATTAAATGATCATCGGCCAGATTTCCAACAATGATGAGACTTCATGTCGGGAAGAAATCAATCATCTTGTGGAATTTGTGCACAGAAAACATCTTACTGCTTAACATCAGTGAAACCAAAGAGCTGATAGTTGATTTTAGAAAAAAGGAGGCAAAGACACACAACCCTTTCTACAAGTGAGCAGTTTTAAGTTCTTTTGAACCAACGTAACAGAGAACCTGTCATGGACTTCACATGTCTCTGCCCTGGTTAAAAAAAAGCTCAGGATTTGGCTTAAGAAAGCAAAATTCCCACACTAAGTTCTAGTCAACTTTTACAAAGGAGCGATTAAAAGTATCCTGACTGGAAACAACGAACTGGCATGGGATTTGCACGGCCCAGGACAGGAGGACTCTGCACAGAGTCAAAAAAAAAAAACGTTGGTATCCATCATTGGTAACCAAAAGGTAAAGAAGTATCTGCTGCCGTACCACCAGACTGCAGAACAGCTTCTTCCCTCAGGCTGTGAGATTGCTGAATGCACCAACTGCACTCTTCCATGTCTAATGGTTTTGTTTTTGTTTTGTTTTGTTTTCTCCTGGAGCCACAATTTAATTTCATTGTGCAACCGGTTGCACGATGACGAATAAACTTCCTTGTATCCTGTATGATTGCAGGGGCTGAACATGAGTTCACATATACGTTTATTCGGTTCAGTCAGACAAGCAGGCATATCGTATAGAACCAAATCATAATAAATAATATATGCTAATGATGCTAAAATTATGTCTCCATTTACAGGTTGTGAATTAAAGTAGGCTGGTCTGAACTTCAAGCTCCAGGGCTGAAAAAGAGACCCAGCCTGAATAATACACTTTTTAAGGTAAATGTTTCATGAAGGAACATCAAGTGATTCCAGAACAACCATGAAAATTGAGTGATTTCATTCTGTAGTCAAAGAAGTTCTACTTTTTCATGAAGTTAACATCTTTGGTGAGGTTCATGAGGCATTTCCTTCATCTTATACATGCAAACAATTAAGCATTCACACACAGCATGCAGATTAATATCCTCGGCTCTCGTTTCACCAAAGTCTGAGACAATATGATTCCCAACAGAGAGATGACACACATGCAGAGCTAAGTCCCACAGAAGCGAGAAGAAAGGTTTGAGAAATGTGGGTCATTGTTCTGTAAAGAAAAAAAAATCTGACTTGATGAGAGTGGACACAAACGATGGAGGGGAGAAAGAAAATTTAAACAAAAAGGTAAAGAATTAGAATGAAATGTGATTTTTAATGAGAAAAACGAGGGGAGTCAGTGTATTGTGAAGGATCTTTTTATGTCTTTGGAGTATTGTCGGTCCTTTTATCTTCATTTCAAAGTGGCTTCGTGAGAGTAAAAGACTGCCCTGTAGTGAAATGAGCCTCATCTTGGGTCTTTAAACCTCTAAATCCATATAAAAAAATATATATTAAAAGAGTTGTTAATACAAATTAGAAGATTGCAGACTATCTTATGTAACTATTTCCTATACTTGAAGTTAAGGATTTATTCATGGATGTATTAAGATATTTTTCCCCTCACCTCTATACCGCAGAGGTGAATGAAACCCTGCTGGTGTTGGCAAATTCATAAAAAATGTACATTTGAATACCTCAGCATGAAATTATGTCTCCAGAGCCAGTGCCCCTGTTGCTGGGCAAAATACACACACACAGCTCTAAAACAACAGTTTTTGTTGGGTATATTTCTTTGGCAGAAAGTTGTGCCAACTCCCACTGTGCCAGTCCAAATGGTGATTTTATTGAGTAACCGGAACGTTGTTTCTGGAAAGATTTTCTCACTCTGTTGAAAATGGCAAAAATAACATTACATATAAGCTCATTGTTACAAAACTACAAGACAGATACTTTTAAACAAAGTTTAAGACCAGAGTTATATCTCATCTACTGCCTGATTTAAGTTCATTGTGCAAGGCTGTCCCTCAGAGGACTTTACAAAGCTCTGTGTTACATTTTGTGGTTTCCATTGACTGATACTTGAAGCAGTTTTACACACAGACCTAATAATGTAACTTAAGGACAGGCTGCCGAGTGATTTTTTCACAAATGGCCCTCTGCTCTGCACCACTCAGCAGTTTGCCACCGTGACGCCCCTCAAGGTGTCGTATTTTAGTTTGTTAATTCCCACAAATCATCAGATCATAAGAAGTTGTTGTCTGTTGTCCAAAGGTGAGTGGTCTGTACTACAATAGTATCTATATCCTTCAGTTGGGTCAATTACTTATCTACTTAAACTGGTGCTGTATGTTATATCATTACAAATCCTGAGTAGTCATCTTTACAGTGAGGTACAACTTATAAGGATTGTGCATTTATGGAATGAGCAACACAACTACACTTGCAGCAAAGCAAGGGTTAGGAACCAGTCTATGGGCGTTCTCCTCCTTGGACAGCCATTTTGCAGTCCGTCTTTGACTTCCTTAGTCTCACGGGACTTGGTCCTAAGTTTGGAAATGGTACCAAGGCTAACACCATATAATGCTACCAACAACAGCTTCCAGCTTTGCTTATACACGTTTAGCTGTGTTGCTTATTCAATGAACGCAAGATCCTTACAAGTTGTTAAGTTGACTAATCCAGCAATATAAAATATGCTAGTAATAGGTATTTTGAAAGGGGAGACATTATTGACCAAAATTATGTTTCCAATTTTTTTTAAAGAGCATGAATATACAGTGTTAAGCCTTGCTGGGACTTTTTACATATGCGGTACTGAAATGTGCTTCACAGAAGAGCACAAACATCTGCCAAGGCATTTGTGATATTCGTAGCCGAGTTATTATAAAAGTTGTGGAAAACTGCCTCATTAAACAATGTAAAAAAAAAATCATTCAAAATATACCTAGATCTGGATCAGGATTTAGATCAACACCAAAATCTGATTACTTCTTTCTTTTGCCATGACCAACATTTCCTGAAATTTTATCAAAATTCATTGACAACTTTTTGAGTTAGCCTTCTCACAGACAGACAGATGGACACTGTCAAAAACATTGTCTTTGGCAGAGGTAATAGTTGAAAGTTGCTTCCACCAGGTGGGCTTATTGTAATTGATCATGGTTTAAACTCACAGTTATATGAACATTAGTCAGTGGGAAAAAATTAATATGAATCACATAAAATGTGTAAAAACCTGTTTCAATAAAACGATCTTGCCAAGCTTCAGAAAGCAGAATTTGAATCCTTATAAGCATGTGCTGTTGCCTGTTCAAAAGCCTATAACTAACTAGCTATAACGGAAACCTAGAAATATAGATTTGCAACATGTTGAACTGAAAAGCAAAACTGAATGGTGATGCATAAATTGAGACATAAACTGTATACCACACCCTACTGGTTTGGAACAAAAGTTTCTACTGTGCCACCTACAGTATGAAGCCACTTCAATTTTCCCCTTCCAGTCAAATGCCAGCTGAGTTCCAGCCAGCAACCAGCATTTTACCTGCCAACTTCCAGGCAATGTGGGTCCAAATAAGTATATCTTTGGTTTTGTTTTGATTTGTTTTTGCTCCCAATTTCTGTACTAACTCAAATTTTACATGCAAATCCGAATGTCAATTTTTATATCCTGTAAAACAGAAGTAGCGAGGGTTACATGCTTGTCACATCATCATGGGGATCTAATTACAGCCATGAGGGTGGGCAGGTCCTAGCACTTTCCTGTCAAGTACCAGCCAAGACTCTGCCAAGGAAACTGGGGGAAATTTAAGTGACTCCACTGCTTTGCAGCAGGTCAGGTGAATGGAAAAAGGCTTTTCTTGGAAGATCTGACAAAGCAACTTACTGTCTCATCCAGTGACTTTCAGTGACTTTGCTGAATTTCATTTTTTCTCCTTATGTTCACTTGGATTGCCCTGATGGCCAAATTATGCCATTTTGGGACTTTTGAGCAGCATTTTTACAAAAATATCCATGTTAGAGATCCATCATGGCAGTAATTAAATTAAGAGGTACAGCTCAACAGAGAGCAAGTACTGTAGTGGATGTTTCAAAAAAAACTCTCTGAGCAGTGCCGTCTGGCTTTGACACCTCCAGAGAGAGAAAGAGAGAGAAAAGGGATGAGGAGGAGCAGGGAGGGTGAACAGCAGAATGTCTTGTCAGCGTATTATATGCCAGCCGGGATATCTAGCCTTTCAGAAGACAGGCCTCCTTTTGTAATAAAGCAGAGGACAAATCCTGTTATGGAACAGAGATGGGCTCATTGATGCTAGCAGCGGGGGCAGTGGGTTTTAATACCGCTCTCCCATTATAAATCCAGTTTATAGTCAAACCCCCGCCTGGAGATAGCCACGTCCCGGCCCACCCCCGGCTCAGCCTTAATTACTGACAAGTAGGATTAAAACACGGGGGAGAATGGGCAGAGGCGGGGGGCATGGAGAGGGGGCTGTGTTTGTGTGTATATGTGTGTGTGTGAACTTTGTTAGTCAGCGATGGGACTTGTTGTGCTCATTTGGAAAAGGGTGACTTAGGGCATCATGCCTGGTGTTTCTGTGAATGAGTGTGTATGATGTGTGTGTTTTCTTTCTTAGTAGTTGATTTAAAGGGTTACCTCTTTAGTACTGTGACAAACACGTCCACACGCACTGATTGAAGCACTGGGGGCTCTAATCTCTTCATTGCTTCAAGTTTCACAGTGAGAGACACCATGAGGGGATATCATTACTCTTAATATAATAAATGGATTCTTCTAAGAAAAGGGAAGAAAGGGGAGAAAGATGAGGATAAAGGGGGGAGTGAAAAGAGGGAGGGAAAATAATGACAAAATGGACTCCCGGCCTGAAGGTTAGAGGTTTCCACAAGGCTTATAGTTGAAAAAGATAAAGGGTCAGAAGTATAGCAAAAATGTCCCTATTATAGAGAAGTTTTTTGTGCTGATATTTGTTTTTCATTTGGAAATGTAGTCCAGATCTGATTAAACTGCAACAAAAGCTGTTAGCATCTATCATAATCAATGTACAAGCAGTCACTTCTTTCACTTGCAGCTCCCATCTTGTGCTTTAAAAGACTCTGATTGGGCCGTCCTGCCTTGGGCTGCTCCCAACCGTCGTAGACTTGAGCTTGGCAAAATGTATCTGCTTGATTATATTAAATCAGGCAGGCCCGGGTGCTGCTCAAGGCTACTGCAATGCTCCTTCTAAACTATTTCTTCAGTGCTATTGATATGCTTTATAACATGTATCAGTGAAGTTAGGATGTAAATTGTGATGGTAGGGTAAAGCAGTAAGTTACTGTAAAGTTTCCAACAACCTTTTTACAGTTGTGCTACAGACTGATGGCCCATTATAAAGTTTGATTTTGAGCCCCTAAGTTTAAAAACAAATGAAGAAACCTGTCCATGTAAATGACTCCGAATGTTTGCCGTCTTTGAGGACACAAATTTCCATAAAAGAAGAATGTGCTCTTGTGATCGTTATCTTGTGTTATTTTGATGGGCCGTCTGTTGAGAAATCCCCATCTCTGAATGTTAAGCAGGGTTCCTCCACCACAAAAGCACCCCTTTAAAAATAGTGATTTTAGGGGGAAAATCCCTCACCATCCACGCTGGTTTGGCAGGACTCAGCCCCAGTGTGGCCAGCAGGAATGCGATTCAGACAGTCCCATGGGATTATGGGTAGTCTCCCTTGAGATGTCGTGCCATCGCCTTGGCAACAGCTAGATCTCCTTCACACAACAAAATGCCAAAAAAAGATGCACGCACGCAACAAGAAAAGCCTCTCGTGATCAATCAAAAGGGGTGATTTGGCCAGGGGTTAATGTTGGAGTGGGACTTTTTGTGTGTGCTCACATCAGTAACATCACTATTGGAGGTTTCTCCTAATGAATCAAAGCAGATTGAACTGGAGAGCCCAAACAGGCTTCTCTTGTGGTTTTAATGAGGTTACCATTACTGGAGTGTGTGTTCATGTATTTGTCGCTGTATCCATCTCTGTGTGTGTCTTTGTTTGTCTATGAGTGTGTAATGGCCACATGATTATTCACAGTCATGAAACAATAGAAGAGAGGGTCTCTTATTATGGCCTGATTAGATGATCACACACAGACCCCCCTGCCGCACTGTGTGTTTCTGAGTGTTCAGATTGTGGCGCTAACAGACCTCTGCCACCGAAAAGTTCATGAGTTCTGAGAATCCATTGTGCAAGTCATTAATTTTCAAAGTGTGTATTTACGTGTGTGTTTGTGCGTTGATACTCACAGGGTCCGCAGCTTGGGCATGTGGTTGAAGCTGGACAGGGGGATGAGGGTGATGTTGTTGTTGTTGAGGGTGCTGGATGAAGAAACAGAGAGGACAGAGAAAAAGAGACTGTTAGGGAGGAATAAGACTCAGCGCCACTTTTTGGTCTGAGGTTTTTGCTCTGACGCAAATTAAAGTCAAATCTGTCCTGAAAGCAGGTTCAAGTCCTCATCACCTTTTTTTTTATATTTAATTTTTGAAAAACCATGACTAATGTCAGGGTTTAGGATTTTTTATTTGGATTGAAATGTTTGAAAAGTTGTTGGTGCCAACCTCAGTTAACATTTCTAAGAATATTTCTTGAGGTTGCAAGGGCTGGGAAATAACAATTTGTTTCTCTCCTCTAATATTTACATTTTAATCTCATTTTTGTAATTTTGAAAAAATACTTGTAGCACTTCTTTTCTCATACAGACCTTTAACAAGATAGATGATGTGGAAAACAACACTGCTGTGTTTTTTGTAGGACTTTATTCTGTTCAAGTGGATTGTGCTTGTGCCTATGGCTCCTACTTCTCAATTTGAAGTGATAGTTCAGTAGTACATGATGATAGTCAGTGAAGTGGCTGAAAGGACTCCTAGCAGCCCCTATTTTTATTTCTAAATCTAAAGTTTTGAATTAATCAAACAAATCAATATATTGCCCAGTCCAGTGGCAACTCATATAACTATTTCTGTTTAGACTTGAAAGATTTAAGTTCAGAATCTTAATTTAAAGTTTTAATATTTTGAAAGTTTTCACACTAAAAACATCCATGCATCCATTACCAATACCACTTATACCTTTTGGGACGGGGGCTGGAGCCTATCCCTGCTGACATTAGGCAAAAAGCGGGGTACACCCTGAACTGATCGCCAGCCAATTGCAGGGCCACATAGAGAGACGGACAACCATTCACGCTCTCACTAATACCAAAGGGTAATTTGGAGTCACCAATCAACCTCATGAGCATGTTGCTGGTCTTGTGGCCCGGGGATTGAACTGGCGACCTTCTTGCTGCGTCACCCACAAAAGCAAACAAAATCTGTTGTTGCACAGCCCACATTGATTTTAACATAAACCCTACCTCTGACAAAGCAAGAAGCCAAGGCCAAAGCCACAGTGTAGAAATTTGGTTTGGCACGTAAAGGTGGCCAATCAAAAGTCTTTTGTGTATGTACTGAATTATAGCTCACAGTTTTAAATTGCACTGTATTACCGTAAAGTATCATACAATATAATATTGTATTAAAATGAACCGTTTTAACAAGGGATGAAAATATCTTGCAATAAAATCATACAAATATGTGATATTCAAATCTATGTGATGACATGTATATTTCACTCCTATTAAACCAACCAGCAGAGGGCACTGCCTTCCTTTGGTTGCTCTTGTTACCTCCGCCAAGGAGGTTATGTTTTTGCCGGTGTTTATCTGTCTGTTTGTCCGTTTGTTTGTCTGTGTTAAAAATAACTTGAAAAGTTATGAACGGATTTGGATGAAATTTTCAGGAATTGTCGGAAATGGGATATGGAAGAAATGATTAAATTTTGGGGGTGATCCAGATCACCGTCTGGATCCAGGAACGTTTTTGGTGTGAATCACAATATGGAGGGAACTGTGGCGCTTGGCGGAGGTCTGCGCTCTCCGAGTGCTTTTCTAGTTCAATATGTGATGTCATTTTTTTAATAATAAAACTGCAACAATAACTTACACTGCATATAGAGAATGGACTCTTTTACATTCTACATAGAAGTATTTCTTTAAAAAAAAGTTGACTTTATATGGATAATATAAATGTGTATTAGTTACATACTTTAAATTCCTTGAAAAAAAAAACCTTAAAAAATTGGAAAAAAAATTGCATAGTTATTCCAGTTTTGTATGATAAGGGTACAATTATAAATGGCAAATTAAAGGCTTTGAAAGCAAGCGATAATTAGATTTACACATTTCCATATCACTGGAGTGTTAATACAAAGGCACAATAATATAAACAACAAAGCAGAAAAATATATTTAAATTTTGATGCAGCACTGCTTCCAATTGTTGCTTATTTCCATGTTCATGTGAATTTTGGATCATCTGAATTGTAGATCCCAGTATAAAAAAATAAAAGTTTGTGATGTCTAATACTGTTCAGCCCACTGGTACACACTTGTTTATTCTTAAACACATGAATAAAACGGATATAATTTGAATACAAATAACGAAAACAAAGCTGCAACATATTTTTCTTTTTCAAAAAACATTCCTGAAGCTGCATCCCACTGAATCTGCAAATGCTGACCCCTTCTGTCCAGGGCACCACTTGTGTGCCAAGTCATCACATTGTGTATTTCATTATTTATTCATAAACACACACAAGCACACACATGAGCACTCGCATACACCCTTTTTTTTTTTTTATCTCTAAGCCGGTTACTGCTGTCTCTGATTATTTGCCCTCTCATAAAACTACCTTAGGTCTCATATATGTTCTATTGACCTGAAGATAAGGAAAAACAAGGCTGACAGTCAATAAAAATGCACACATACAAGAACTACTGGCTGGTGTGCAAAAGAAACACAAGTTATTGATTGTTTGGTGGTTTCATGTGCAGAAATGAAGACAGAAATTGGAGCAGTGGGAGAGCAATGCAGAAAAAGGCAACTATTAGATGGAAAAAAGAACGCATAGGGGAGTATATTGCATTGACAGACTCGTCCAAGCTGTTAATGCCACATACATAAATGGATTAGAGAACCATATAAGCTTCAAGCAGGTCCCACATAGCTTTGGAATTACATGCTGCAAATCATAAGAGTGAAAAACACATAATATAAGGTCATGATGGACTGAATTTGTCAAAAAAACAGAGCACATATAGAAAAGTGTGTTTCCTGCATGCACTGATGTCTGCTTAGTAATGCAAAAAACATTCCTTCAGTTCTTGAATCTAATTAAAACTGTTGTAAATTCAACTTGACTGTTTACATGTACAATAAGTTAAATTATCTTCTGAAGCATCAACCTTGTTCTACTCTCTTTTAAATGCCACCTAAGCTTAACCAGACTTGCATCCAGTGTGTTTTACGACACCTCTGGTAGGCTGAATAAACTAGGTTTCCACTGAATATTCAGGTTTGGTTCGGTGAAGTTTGGTACACAGCAAATTTAGGAGTGTAACATTTTTGGTGTTGAAGCAAGGGCAGAGTTAATTATACTCTAGATGGAGTCAAATCCCTGAAAACTTAGTCTCAGTTGAGAAAGAGTTGGTGTCAAAAACCAGTGTAAAAATGCTGTTTAAAGGTGTAGTGTGTAGAAGTTGGCAGCATTTCGCCGAACAGAAACAGTGAATATAGGATATAATGTTGTATTTGTATGAAAAGTCCGTCAAAATAGGTGTACAATCATCCCCATAAAACTTTCGTTTTCTTTTTGTTAAGTTAAAAAAAGCTTCTTATATTTATGTACCACAGGTCTGCCCTTTGTGGAGGCTGACGTAATGATCCGCCATGTTGTCTACTGGTGGGTTTTGGGGACAAAAAGAGCGAAACGCGATTTTTGAATACGAGTCCGGCCGGAAGTCCTGAAATCTACCTGGATGGTATGCGAAGAAGAAGAGAGAGAGCCGGTATTACAAGAGAAGAAGACGGCGCAGTGTTTGTAACTGTTGTAAATGATGCCCTGCTCACAATCCTTTTGGTCTTCACCGGCTCTTGTCGCTTAGTGATGTGATGTTTTAGTAACGGATGGGCTTATTCCAAAATCTGATGATTTGATGAAAATCTAGATGTCGCTAAAATGCCAATTGCTACACACTGCACCTTTTATTATACTGTAGAGTCAAATCCCTGAAAACTTAATCTCAGTTGAAAAAGACTTGGTTTAAAAAAAAACTGTAAAAATGTTGTTTTAAGTAAATCAAATCCAAAGATGTTACTACAGAATATTTAACTCTAAACTTTTACTCTTAACTTTAAACCCATAAGTGATACTTCTAGAGTCAACTCTTCGGCCCGTCCTCCATTACTGGACAAGTACCAACAGATTTTTTTTATTTTTGTAATGTAAGTGCCCTTACCAAACATGATATCTTTATTTCAGCTAATTTTCCCTATTTGCATAAACTAATTAAACAGAGCAATGTTTCGCTTTGCACTATTAGTATAGACAAATAAACAAAACTATACTGTAAGAGTTAAAGGACCAACTCTCCAAAAAGAGTGAAAACAACACTTTGTGGTGTGGACCTTCAAAGACACATAAGAAATGCTAATTCTAACTCTGACAGTTGTCTATGTAGATTTTCTGTGTACAGTTTGGAGCAGTAAGCTCTGACGTCGTCTGGGGACAGGGGTGCCGACATTTTTTTTAACTAAAGTTGCAGAAAAGTTGCTCGCCCAGATCCACATGGGATTTAAACATGGCGGAATATGATGTTTTGTTTTAGCTGGTGTCGCATGGGAACACTGTAGCGTTTTCAGCTCCACCCTTTGGGGTCGGCTTGGTGCGCTTGTAACCCTCCAGAAGGATGCCACAAGATGGGAGGTAACTATTGGATATTTGGATAACTTTCTCCTTAAAAAGATAGTTGGCACAGCACCGTATGACAAGCTTAAATGCATTATTTTTGTGTCATTTTGTCAAATTTGAATTTTTAAATTAACACAAAATGAACAACTCGATCTTGGCCGGCAAGTCACAAGCCCTCATCATAACTTTCTTCAAGTGGTTTGAAGGAAAAATTTGACTCAAAAAGCTGAACATTGAAAACAAGAGTAAATTAAACGTTCCATGTAACATAAGAAATCCCAGGATTTTTAATTCTTACCACATTATAATTATTCTTGTAACTTTTGGGAGCCAAAGTCAACTCCAACCAATGCAATGCTTTGCTCTTTTTATGTCCTAGTTTCATGGGTCATTAATTTAGATGGATGAAAAATAGCTTGAGTTTACTTAAAATACAAGCCTCAACCTTATGCATTCAAAGAGACATTGTCTTAGTGCGAATGAAGACTGAGCGGTAATATTTTTACAACCAAAACCCATTCATTTTTCACATTTGACAATGTGTTTTTAATGCTTTCCGACAAGGACAAGGTCAGCGCTCTGTCTGAATAATGACCCCAATTCAACATGAGAGGATTTTTTATTTCCAGCATCTGCAATATGTTTGTGCCTAAACACACAGTATGACCGCGGCGAGGGTTTGGATTTCACCAACCAAAAATCAAGGGGTGTTTGTTTAACACACTGTAGTCACAACTGTTCAAAATAGGGTCATTACCGGGGGGGTTTGCTGTGTTTTTACTAACACCCACTTAGCCTTAAAATAGGCTGTTTCTGCTCCACTCTGTTGATGTTACTACTTTTCTTTCTCTTTAATTCTCCCTCCTTCCGATTCTCTTCCTACATTTTCCTCCCTGCCAGGACAGCCTCAGCGGCCTTGGTAGACGGATACAATTTCACACTCATACAAACACATCAGGGGTGCAGCTTTGGTCGGCCCTGTCAGGGGTGATTCCACCTAGTATATATAATTTAATTGTGAAATAACAATAATTTCCCTCTGCAATTTCCCTGTCAGTTATTCTCTCACTCATGGCGCTCACCCCCCCCCTTCACACCCCTCTGCTTTAATAAAGCAGTGACTGCAGCGACTTCTCCAAGACAAACATTAAAACATCATTTTAAAGTCCACAACTATGTTTCACAATGTGGACACTTTTTTTTTTTTTTTTTTTGTTACCCCTGCTCATTTTACGCGCCGACGGCCATGGCTGAGGTACTGAGGTACTCTGAGGTACTCTGGGCTAGACGAGTTTTTAAAAAAAATACATGTACATGCTCCTTAAGAGGGAATTTGTTGCAGGACTTGGAGTTACATCCCAGAGATTCAACGGATTCAAAAGTGAAAAAAGGTTATGCAGAAAGGGCAGTGACATAGTGCATAAATTGTCTGAGTTTGGCGTTACTTTAAGTTCATGTAGGCTCTGCCACTTTACAATTAGCATCTGTTTCTGTTCTTTTTTTTAGGTCCTTAACCCCCGTTCGATGGAGTCTGACAAATTAATTCCAATTAATCTCCATTTAATATGATGATATAAACCACAAACCATACCATAGTTACTTTTGGGCACAATTCTTTTACATGGAAAAAACAATGTAAATGTGGTCACTCCAGTGGATAAGCACCTCAACACTGTTTTGTAGTTTATCCCTAAACTTAGTTAATCAAGTACATTTTTTGTCCCTGTCTACTGCAATTAACCTTCAGCAAGTTTCCAAACATACTCAGCTTAGATTAAAAGTAAGACAATGCTGACCTCTTAAGGTTCAGAGTCAGGATTGATGTTGAAATCTTAATAGTGTAAATTCATTGGTCTTATTTATAAAGCATAACTTCACATTTTTCATTCATAAACAAGTTGATATTGCTTAAAGATTCTTCATGTTTGCAACCTGCCTACGTAATTTTTCTTCCAATTTTTTTATGTCATTTGTTGATTTAAATTTTATGCTCTTATTTTGATGACTTTGTTTGATATTCCTACTGCTATACTGTGTATACGAGCAACTGAAACAACCGAATTTCCCCCTGCTTTATTGCCTGTGTTTCCCCTGTTTTTGTGAGGATGCCACAGTAGTTTTGTGCAGCCATGCTGTGATCGTCCTGCCTACATTAAAGAAGTACTGATACAGCCGATACTGTAATGTAAAGCGGAGCAGGCAGTGTCCAAACCACGTAAAGTAAAGCAGATATTTTTTCTAAAAAACAAAACGAACGATACAATCCTAAAAAAATATGTGTGTGGACAGCATTGGTTGTTCAGGGCTTTTTTTAATAAATACAAAAAATATGACAATAGTTTATGATAAATAGAGAAACTTCTTTTTAGAGGGTTGTATCTTTGAAATTTCGGTGTACTGCCTTGTAACTACCCTTGAATTCACCTCTATCATTTGAGCAGCTTTTAATCAGTACTGGTCAAATTTGAAGTTGATCTAATTACGTTTGAGAGTTTATCTAAGAATCAGGCTCATGATTAGTTATAGAGTTACTACATGGAGGTCACTGAGAGCCAAAGATGATCCCAGCTTTTTTTCTGAGGGTAGAGTAAAAACTGGATGAAGTAAAACACACTAACAGACTGAAAGATAAAACAGTGAGGGTGCATGTTGTAGCAGGCAATGACAGATGTTGCAAGGATACTTCCTGTCGACTTCTTCAACAGTTTCAGGATATTTGTTTTTACAGAGTTAAGTATCTGATTGGTCCAGACAAGGACTTTCCACTGGTTTTGCTCTCCACCTCTTGTCAGACTAAACTTTGTAATCCTGCAGCCTTGACAGATCCCAACCTGCCACTCATGTACTGTACATAGACCACAAAACCACAGAGTGCAAATGAGAGGATTTGCTATGTCATCCAAATCCTAATTTAGAAGTTTTCCTTCTAATGTTAGACTTTTGATTGAGAAAAGACGGGTTGCTTTCATAAGCATCAACAGTTGTAGCTTTATCTTGTTTAAAAACGTCTTATATAAGAGTTAAAAATAAAACAAAAAACTGCCCAGCCTCAATGAAGCTTGTTTATTATGATCTAGCAGCCCTGTTCATTGATTATTCCAGAAAAAAACACTGGTTGTAGAAAAAATCTCTCTTTTTCTGCAGAATGTAAAAATAAAGCTCAAGATCTGCTCTAGCACCGTTTGTGACGCACAGCGTTTCTATTACAAAACACCTATTCATCCTTATTTTTTTAAACATTAGATGGGCTGCAGTGACCGCTGTGGAGCTATTGCAGGACAGATCAACGACCTCTCTCTGCGCGTATGAGTGTAATATGGTTAGGAGTTTATTCTTGAGTCAGCATGTACGGCACATGCTTGCATGCGTGTGTTTTTCGATGCAGCGGCCCCTCTGTTGCAGTAAAAGAGCCTCTGCAGTCAGTGATTGAGGAGACTCTTTAGAGGAAACCCACAGGGAGATGCTATCGTGTGTGTGCCTGCTTGTGTGTAAGTGTTTGTAATGGTAGGGGTGTGTGTGTGTGCTGCGTCAGTGTGTTAAGGGCGATTTTATCATATGTGCTTCTACTGCAGCCTACACACAGAGGTCAAAGCCTTACTCGTCAATCTCCCCTCCTTCATACCCTGACTGAGGGACCACATGAACAGGCTCTGCGCAGAGATCCTTGATGCCTTCAGCTGTCTTCAGATCCTGAATATGAAGCCAGGCATGAAGAAGACCTTAAATAATAAATAGGTGAATCAAACCCTCTCTTGCATTGTAGCATCAGACAAAATGATTGTGCAACACAGAGAGAACCACACAAGACTAGAGATGGGAATTGAAAACACATTTCAATTGAGAATCGATAACTCCCACTAGAAATATATTTCATTAGTTCTTTTGCTCATTAATCCCTTTTTCAATTCCTTCCACTTTGTGAATCAAGGACATCACGCGTCACATGGAGGCAGTCAGCAGAAATGACGAAGAAGTGGAAAATCATGTTGTAAAGGAGACAGACTTTGTCAGAATTGTGGCTTAATTTTCTACAAAAAGATGCTTGCCGCTCAACATTTAGTGGATAGAAGCATTAGCAACTTGTAAAGGAATACAGGTTTTGGATTGGTGAACACATGCACATGATATTTAAATGTATAATGGGAGATTATGTCTGATGTTGCCTGCTTTTGTTGCAAGCCTGCTCTCTTTTAAAGGGCAACGCGTGTTTTCGTGTCTTGCCTCACTCCTGAGTCCATAACAAGCAGATAGACTCCATTCTTTCGACTTTACGCGCAGTAGCAAGCAAGAGACGAGCAGAGCTGGCTAACTGCTATTTAGCTTAGCTCAAACACTGGGAGTCAATGGATAGTGTTAGCCTGCCTCTGCATACAGTCATCAGATAAACTCTTTAGCAACTCTAAACAGTCCTGTGTGCTTGTTGTGACTTGTTTTTTTACCGCGTTATTGTAAGTTACCTATTTTTAGACTAAGATTAGCACTTCATGTAATATTTAAAAGACATACCGTAATTTCTTGATTTTAACACACACACGATTATAAAACGCACCCTATATTTTCATGATGTTCTCTGAAAAACATTGTACTCCAATATAACACGCACCCACATTTTGCCCAAACCTTACTCTAGACAACTCAAAAATTTACTTTTATTCAAAGTTTCAATCAATTAAATTTCAGTATTTTCACACCAAATACACAATTCTCTCTCTCAAACGGATGCGGAAACTCCTTTTGTTTCATGCATGCACGGTTACTCGCTTTCTGCCCGAGCATGCTCAGTCGTAGTGTACCGACCAATCAGAGAGCAGCTATCAGCATGCCGATGTCTTCGACCAATCACAGCGCAGCTATTTTGCGTCCCCTTGCTTATAAGATGGCAGTGCTGTGTGTTTGCCCGTGTTTTCGCAGAGAAAGAGAATATTTCGGCTTTTTGTATCAGATGTGTTGCAAGCACGATGTTGGCGAGACTAAATATTTTGAGTATTTTGCTTGTACTCGTGTTTAATACGCTCCTGAAAAATTAAAGCTCATTTAAAAGTAAAAAAGTGCGTATTATAACTGAGAAATTACAGTTCATATGGAATAAACCACAGGGCGCAAACCACCACAGATGCGCTTGTAAGTAGGTCAACAACAAGCCTCTGTTTACTAGCAGAACAAGATTGGTACTAAGGATTACGGCCGACTTTGTAAGAGAGGACGAGGGTGATTTCTTTGGGATTGACAAGGTTCCACAACCTTACCTACTTGAACCAGAACATACGGAGGAGGATCTACATGATTTGGAAACTGAGCGTGCACAAAGAGAAGCTGAGGTAGTGGAACAGTTAGTTTTGTATGTATTTCTTTCAAAAATTACATGGAGTGCAAATCCCAGTCTAAAAATATATAACGTAACATAATGCATCTCTTTCTTGGTACTGCACGCATAGGTGAAAGAATGTTGTCAATCTGCTTGTCATGGACTCTGGAGTGAGGCAAGACATGAAAACGAAAAAAAAAGTGGCGTATCCCTTTAATTAGATCTAGAGAACATGATGCTCTTTAGTGACGTGTAGGATAAAGAGACATTTTTGCTGCCTCACTGAAAATAGGCACTTTTTCATCAAAATTGTGTCAAAAAAATATTTTCCCTTGCCTATAGAGTCTTAAATATTAGAACACAAAGATATGAAAGCAAAGAGTATAGAGAATATGGTTGTTATAACCCGGTTTGGCTACATTAGGATTAAAAGAAGAAGCTCTGACGACAGAACGACAGATTTGTCTAACCCACACCATCATCCATCCGGTCTGATCATTCTGTGTCTGGTTTGATATTACAGGGTGAAATTTAAAAGGGCACCACGCTGTCCTGGAGTTTCATAAGGTCATAGATTTGGCCAATATCTTGTTTAACATCGGTACATTCTGCTCTAGTCATTTCCAGAAAGCTCAGAGGTCTGGGAATAAAATTCATGCCTAAAACAGAACACCTGTGTTCT
This sequence comes from Cetoscarus ocellatus, assembly GCA_037902135.1. NCBI lineage: Eukaryota > Metazoa > Chordata > Actinopteri > Labriformes > Labridae > Cetoscarus > Cetoscarus ocellatus. The sequence goes on from JBAMNC010000951.1 coordinate 150,409, forward strand.
TGTTTGCCCGCTCTCTAAGTAGTAAAATCTGTTTGTTTCTTCCTGGTTGCCAAATTCAATGCTCGCAAAGAGTGTGCCTGACTATGTGTGTGTGTAATAAAGTGAGTTTTCTATTAGTCTTTATTATGGTCAATCAGCCTTAACAGACACAGATCAATACACCGACAGAAGGTCTGAATTACAGCAGTGACTGAAACACAACACAACAATGTAACTTTATGGCTGTGATTACAACAAATATTGACTGCACGCTCAATACCATTGTTCTCTATGGTAATCACTGGCATTAGTTATGGTCTGTGAAGAAGGAGCGGAGTGAAAGAAGAGATTTGATGACTGAATTACCAAATAAAATGCGTAAAGTATCATAAAATGTAGCTTGAGGCAACAGGGAATGGACAATAAGTCATTGTACTGCATGTTAAGTTTTGAATTGTACTAAAACAGCAAAAGTATTTGTGTGCAGCAGATGAAGCTCTCAATATTAAGACTTTTTTGTCAGAGAATGAGACAGCATTGTGATCAGTTAGTGAACCAGAGGCTCACTCTTACTTAAATAACCACAATTTGTTTCAATTTCCTGCTATCATCTTGGATTATTTGACTTTTCAGCTGCTAATGTCTCTCTTTGGATGAGACTTGAGCATAAAACCCCTCCAGTGCACCAATCGGAAATCTCAAATCAATACCCTTATTGTTGGAATGAAGCGACAAAACTGAAAGCACAACAAAGCAATTTTATGAGAGTAATTATACCACCATTGTTGGTGAAAGTGATCAATCTCTTTGTAATAACTGTAAGTGTGACGGATGAATCTCTGATACAAAGATCCTGCATATTGTTTCAATCAATATTTTAATAAATGAATGCTGTGAGCACAACGTGGTGGTTTTTAGCCTTTCTGCCCTTTGTTGGAAGATTTACACTTCCTGTTGCACAGACATCTATATCTATCTGTCAAATAATATCAGAGTGCATGCATGCATCTCTAACACATTGGACTGTTACTTTAAAGAGCCTATTTCATACATTATTAAGTTCAGTTTGCTCTAGCGTGTTTAACATGTCTTCTCTGTGTGATAGAGATGTGATAGAGAACCTCTACAAAACAAAACAAAAAAACTGCAGCCCAAAAACCTCTCCCTCTCCCCTCTTTGGGGTGGGGCTCACCCCCGAATAGACATATCAGTGTGATGTCATGCCGTTCCCTCATCAGCAGTTTAAACCCATTGGAAGCCCAGTGCAGACCAGACTGTTTAGTGAATGCAAAGTTATTGACAACATGGCGCAGGGCTGAACTGACCAATTACCACAGAGCTGCCCCGTCAATCAATCAGAGCGGACTGGGTCCACAAGGAAAAGGGAGCTTTAAAGAGGTAAGGGCTCCGACAGACTGAGAAGAGAGCAGCAACAAGGTACTCTGCACATGAAACTAGAAGGTTTTTGAGCATCAGTGATTACGAAAACTCAAGCAGTCATCAAAAGTGGATATATGAACCAGAGGTAAAACTTTATGACCTAGACTAAGGATGTTTGTTGGGATTTCTTTCCCTGTCAGTACTGCAAAAATGTATTCTAGGAAGTGACTTAAGTTCAGACAGTGTACAGAAAACAGCCACATTTTAAAAAACTAGAACTGCTCAGATAGCACAAACCTCTGGCATGGCATTTCTGACACTGTTAGCTGAGTTATTATTGAAAATATGAAAATCTATGCTATCTCACAATAGTAGCAAATCCATGAAAAAAAAGTGCTAGACCTACATCTGGATCTAATCGCATATCTATTCTGCTATGACCAATATTCTCTGAAATGTGAATCAAAATCCTTTGAGAAATCCAAAGTAATGTCCTTTAATTAAGTCTAGAGGACTTACCCTTAAAGAGTCCATATTTTGAGTTTACTCTGGGTCATATATTCACTTTTGATGACTGCTAGAGTTTGTTCATAACTGCTGACATTTCAAAAACCAAGTTTTCATATGCAGAATTCTTTGATACACTTGTAGGTTATTACGGTTAAACCACTCCTCATCAAAAACACACATTGTGTTGAATCACTGTTTTGTTCATCACCAGACTATAATGTTTAACTGCATATATCTTAACACCTGTATTTCATTTAAAATCAACACTTTTCCTAATTAGTATGCGCTGTGGTTTGCTGCAGGTGCATCTTCTCTTGACAGGAGTTGTAACTGAAAATTATTTCTTGAAATGCTTTCCCACACTGAAGCTCAAAAGGGGCCATCTCAAGAAAGAGGTCTAAAAGACTCTTTGAGCGGTGTGAAGAGCCCTCCACGTCTTCCCCGAGGCCTCATTACAGCTTCAAGAGAGGAGTCAAAAGGGAAACGTACGGACTCTTCACTCCCTCAATCACTCATTTGTTTAACACTTTTACACCCACAATTCACTCTCCTACTTAGATGAGGCTCCAGAATATTAGCCAAGCCTTCGGTTAAATAAGTCAGTTAACCTCTTAAATCTCTCTTTAGCCCTTCACTTTAAAAGGAGCGAGGGGGATATATCCCAGGGGGAAGATCCTATAGAACTAAGCATGTACGGGGGCTTAAATACGCAGTTTGTGTGTGTGTTGCGGGTTGGACAGCTGTGTCCCATGCTGCTGAGTCAGACACTGAGACTCACCGACCCTTGAAGAACCAGAAAGTCACACTAAGGTGTAAATTTGTGCTGTTCTTCAGTTTACACGTGTGTGTAAGAGAGTGTGTACATTCATTGTAGCACTTAAAGTATATTCATAGTCAGTGAGCACAGTGTGGCTGATACCTCCGTTTTAAAGTTACAATACACACAACAAAATGTCCTAAGTGCATAATTATTGGTTAGTCTTATTTATTTTGAGGGCAGACTCCAATTTCTTTCATCTAAGGGTCATTTAGAACTACTTTGGACAGGTTTTGCAGGTTGTGGTGTACTGACCTTAGAACAAAAGAGCTTCAGCTGTCCTCACTTCCCACCTGAAAGATTTCATTATTCAATCATCTAACAAACAACCTACCAATTAGAGGTCTACATAAGATAGAAGACTTCCAGTTAATTTTCATGCTTTGCTTCTGCCAACTCTGCCCTTCATTAGCACTGCACTTTTACTTTCAACCCTCCACAACCTGAAAAGCCATCCATAGGTTCCAACAGGTGGTTTAAGAAACTTTTTTATCACTCATCAAATCTGGCGCATAAAATACATCTGTAAGGAGTGATGACTTAAGAAATGCCAAAAGACGTTCTTCTGCTGCCAAATATGTTTTACACAAATACAAGTGACTTTGGAGTATGCTCACAATCACTTCTGTGCCAAAAAACATCTAGTTTTTACATCAGTTAACCCCTTATGGCCAGGTCAGGTCAGGTTTGGATGCACATGCAGGGTCGGCACTTCGCCATTTATCATTCCAGATTACCCGTCAGCACCACCAGCAACTCTACTCCATTCGTAGGTGTTCACGTGCGATGAAGTTCAATCGCATAGGGGTGCAAACCCTACACCACGAGTCTCCAAAGGCAGGGATGCCAACCCGTTTTAGACTAGTCAGCAACTGCCATACCCAGCTGAAGTTACCAGCCACCAAACCAACTGCCAAGTATGTACCAATAACAGTGCTGTATCCTAAATCATCTGAGATGCTGTCAGAGCTCCTGCCCCTTTAAGGCTCATTTCCCTTTGTGGACAAAGCCTGCTCTCTGAAACCTCTCTGATTGGTTTCATTGTCAATAACTCTGCATTAAATCTAATATCTACGCTCTGCAACAGGCTTGCCAATGGGCTAAAACTGATGACAAAACAATGGTATGACATCACACTGGTAGGTCTATTCAGGTGGCCATGGGTAGAAGACAGAAGTCTCAGAAGTCTCAGAAGTCTCAATGCCACAGACGTTTTGTTTTGTCCCCAGAGGTGCTCTATCATGGGGAGGGCATATAAAACTAAGAAGGGCATGATATGACCTCTTAAAATCAGAGCAGAAGAAACCAAAGCCTGGGATTTCAATCCAAGTTGTTTCTGTGCCAAATTACTCTTTCATTCTACTTATACCTGCCATGGCTGGTAGACTGAGGAAACCCAGGTGACACTAAATGAAAGTGCATTTTGTTGGTTGGTAATATACAGTCCTGGAATGAATACAACATCATGTGGTGTAACTGCATCCCTTAATCATGATGTCCTACCATGATCATTCAAGACAGATTCAAATACCCTTACCTCTTTCCCTGTCAACATCACTGGTTTTAAATGTGCGTTGCAGCTCACAGGTTTGATGCACAAGAACAAACAGAGAGGTTTCAAGGATACAACCGTGGGAAAAAGGTTTTGGTATCTTTGGACGAGTAAATATGTTTGTATGTGTGAGTGTGGGAGACTGAAAGATTCAGAGAAAAAGAGAAATGGTTATGTGTATGAATGCTCCTGTCCTCCATTCAGAGTGCATCTCTTTTGATCCTGTGATTTTTCCTCATGAGCTTGAGTGATTTTTGACCTTGTTGACTTTCATTGTAACTCTAAAGGTCTGTGAGGTTTTAAGGATTTAAGGCCCTTAAAAGTTGTACGAGTTAAGGGCCTTTAGTGCCTCCATTGTCTCACACCTGAACTTTCCCACGGGATTTAGCACCCGCTTTACTACTTTGCCCTGGAAGCTTGGTGTTAAATCTGATGTTGTGTTTTGTTTGCGTGCATGAGTCAAGTGAGTGTGTTCAGTTGTGCTTCCTTTAAGATATATGTGTTGTTGGATTCATCTGTGTGTGTATGTGAGTGCCTGTGTGCTGGTTTAATAAACTCTTGAGTGTTTGAACAATCCGAGTACCGCAATTTACTCCTCTCATCTCGGAGAAAATTGACATTTCCAGAGTGTTGCCATTGGAAACTGCCCTGGGAAAACTCGACTGTTTACAGCTCCAACAAACAAAGCATCAGGGGTGTGGAATAATTAGCTGTTAGGGTTTTTCAATTAATATTCAGCTTTCCAACATTTTAAGCCTAAAATGAAAGCTCTTTACAAAGATAGCACGTCAATGATTACAACTCTAGATAGGCCCTTGACAAGTAACCATCACTTAAAAATCAATTTATTGAAGACTTGTCATTTTGGATGGATGAATAAATATTGGTATCATCAAGTTTTGAAGTATCTTAAAATTGCACTGAAGAGTACGTATTCAAGCTGGTTTGCTTGCTTTCAAGAGAGAAATGGTCTCTAGGAACTACTGAGGTTAAAAAAAGAAAGGGGAGCGAACAAGATGATGGGAAAATATACTGACAAACAGAAAGATAGATAGACAGACTAATAGAGGCATGTACATACAGTATATATTCATATAAATTCATACATTGATATAATTTAAATGGATGTCACTAAGTCGCACACATTTCTTTGATTAAAACATGGATTAAACTAAGATAGCTAGCAAGGAAGCTAGCTATCTGACTGTGATCAATCGCTATCCCATCACTCTGTATATCCGCTTCAGTTCAGCTCAGTGCCGTACACAATTACAAGTGTTTCCACTGTCAAATAAGGAAAAAGGTACCCAAATAACAAATCTGGGCCTTGACACTTTTAGAAGGGTTTGGCCACAAAATTGTCACTTCCTGTGCTACAACAGCTAAAATAAAAACACAAACTACACCATGTTTAAACCACCTGTTGATTTACAGTTACTGAATTGTTCACTGCTGTTGCTGTAAAAAATGTCCACATAGAACAACACTGGATGTCATTCATCATCGCTCTTTAAGTACAGTGTTGTTTTAAACTTCAGAACACGGCACTGTGTTGTGCTGCTGTAACGTGATGCAATCATGGCATGTTCCTCTCTTTCCGGCTTACATCCCTGACCTCAAGTGAAGGTCAAGCTGGCAGTGGAAATGCAAGTGAGATCAAGGGGCACCTGATACAATAAATTATGTCAAAATTATCTGGGGTGAGTAAAAATATTGATAGGCCTACCTTCTGACTGATGTCCTTGTAAAATATTCAAAAAGTAAACTTAAGACCTTAAAACTCTTAAAAAGCAATGCTTTCTAATCCTGGTATGTTTCCTTTACTCATTCTGTCTTATGTTAATGTCATCAATGTGTTATTATTTCCTTGTCTTCTTCCTACTTCATCTTATCACCTATTGTTTTTTTTGTTTGTTTGTTTTTTACGTACTGCTCTAATTCACCGAATAAAATAAATTAATTAATTTAATTTAATTTAATTCAATATTCAAAAGTAAACTTAAGACTAAATTAGCAAAGAAGCAGTTCAGGTTGCACCAACTCATTTGTTTACAATAAGATACCTGGATAAAATAGATAGGGGCCTTTAAAAAAAAAATGTCAGCAAAACAATTTTTCAATCTCAACACACCTCTGACTTTGGCGCCTTCCACACAGACAATTTTCATAGTGTCCTATGGCAGCGTTACAGACCCAGTTATTGATTTTTTGTTTTTTGTTTAATTTATTTTCTTGCACATAATAAAAGGAGAATTCAAAGAAAACGGTGAATAAGATGAAGTCACATGTGCAGGCGAGGTAGAAACCCAACGTGGGCCTATTTGCAAACCTCACCTTAAAAGTAAATACAGATAAAATTAACAGACAAAAATGTAAAACAGATATTAAATCCTTGTATTAAAAGTAAAACAAACAAAACAAAAATAAAATAATAAAATATATTTTACCAGCATGAGACAGGCCTTGCATAATTTTCTTGATATGATGGTGTATTACGTTAAACTTTTTAAAAACGAAACTGTTTTCATCTGCTCATGGACAGTGCCCTGGATATAGATGGTTGTATGTCTTCGGTATTTCCCCACTGGGAAACTCTAACGTGGACTACTGAAGACTCTAAATCATCAGACATAAAAGGAAGAAATTTAGTCCAAAAAAATGCCATATAGGAGTACTAGCACATGTAAAATTATAATGTGGAAGTATCTCAGTCATGGATCATGTTTCCTTGAACTGGGGGGTAAATGATACCCTGCGTTTGGACTTAAGTTACAAAAGCTGCTTTCAAACCACAATCTGATGATGTTGATTTTAATCAAATTAAGTTACACAAAGTAAACAGGGATATAAGATGACAATCATTGGACATACAGTGTGGTTTGGCATGAAGCTGTAGGAGTGTGTTTGAGAGGGAAGGGGGAGTGCAGAGACATGAATAATGCGTGTGTGAAAGCAAGGCTCCTGCTTTCTTGTGTTTTATCGTATGTCACCTTTGCATTCAGAATGAATACAAACGCAGTGTGGGAAAATGAAAATCTGCAAGCCAGACTTGGAAAACAAAGAACAATAAGAATCGAAATGAATAAAAGACACAAGGACACCATGCAAAATAAAAACTGGAGGTAAGGCAGAAAATGGAGGAAAAAGTCAAGCAAGAACGAGAGAAAGAAAAAGCGGATGGGACAGTATGGGCCGCAGAAGTCGAGCAGAAAGAAAGATGTACATAAAACTCTCCTGATGAGACTATTACGCCTTAAACAGGAACAAATGAGATTGCCGATTGCTCCTTTTCCCCGATCGTCCTCCTCCTTCTTCCGTTTGCTGTCCTCTCATCTTTTCTCAATTGTCTTTTAGCTCTGCTTGATATCCACCTTATATCACCCTCCTCTCCTCTCCTCTCCTCTCCTCTCCTCCACTGCTCCCTCATCACCATCTCTCCTCCTCTTTCCTGTCCTGCCACCCAGTGGGATGTGATTAATTGTGAGCGGGTCAGACCGCTGGCACAGAGCTGCTCCAGTATCTGACGCCATTCCCTCGTCTGCATAAGCTCACTGATGCACAGAATACTGAAAGTCTTCGACAGCGGAATAAACGTGTGCCCCGCACGGCTGTTTAGGTGTTTGTGACGCCCCCTCCTCTGTAGCATTATGTCTTTAGCACAGGAATCAGAGTACTGCAACGTGTAGAAGCACAATAACATGAAAAACGTTGCTGTCAAGCCTCTTATCAGCACTTTTTATGATGGTCATTTTTTCTTCTTAAAACAGAGTTTTATGGTCACCTTCCATGTTTGGTGAATGGGTTTTAGAAACAATTTAACTAGATTAAAGAACAAAAAATATAGAATTTGTAATGAGGAAGATATAATATTTATTTCAAGAGAGGAACATTTTTTCATTTCCTGAAAGATGGCAATTCTGGAGATAAGAGGTTTGTGCCTGACAGCGACAAAGAGCAACACCAGGCCTTGAATGTTTCCGTTTTGTTTAAGATGCGTTTTTCTAACTGAATAGGCTGGATTGAGGAGTGTTGGAGGAGGAGTTGGAAGAGAACTGCTTATTTTTATGGTTAACCCTTTGATTCACTGTCAAAATAGTTACGTTAATGTCCCTTCGCACAAAAATGTGCCCAAACAAATGTTATGGGGGGCTGGGGGGGGTGATACAGTGTGAGTGCCCTCTACTGGACAAAGCAGGTATTTTCTCCATTTGCCACATGTGATATAAATGACATCATCAGGAAGGAAATTATTGAGAAATGAGAGGTTGCATGTTTAATACTTTACATTCCAGCATGACCAAAAATAGTGGTTTGAATTGGTTTTCAGTGAGCACATTTAAATGTGAAGGGACATTAACAGCTGTTTTTCATGGCATATTTACAATAGGCTACAAAATATAAAGTACACAAATTGAGAATACTCAAAAATACACAATCTTGCATAAATCATCAACAATATGCCTGAAAACACAGGAAATATGCAAGAAATTAAAAGCCAAACACAAAAAATATGCTTGAGTGCACCAAAGAGATTATCACTTCAAAAGCAGCCAGATCGACACATATACATATAAAAATATATTTATATTTAAGTGCCATAGTGGACAACTTTTTTGACATAATCAAAATTAACTCAGAAATTCAGTTTTTAATGCCTCCACCACTATTGTATAACAATTCCTTGAGTCTGGTGCACAACAAAGATTTTTAAGATCTCCACCAATTTTAAAACTGTGAGAGAGCCCACGCAGGACAAATAATCTTAGATTTAACAGTATGTTCCTGTTACTGCGTGGTGTGCCATAAAGAAAGAGACATACCGCACCCCACACCTACCAGCTCATTCACCAACAACCAGGGCCTCTACTCTCGCAGCTTGAAATTTTGCGTGATCAAACGCAATTTTAATGTTAACGAACATGGCGAACAACGTCAGAAGGAATTGCAAAGCTAAATGCAGCAAGCGGTTAGCTTCATATGACATCCTTGGCAGTTGTGATTTCCATCCAGCTCCTATCTGTATCAGTCTGCCATATGTAGTTTACAGGTTACACTGTTTGGACAGTTGTGTGCTTGCCACAGATCAACAGCTTGGTCCTCAGTTTCCCACGTCTGTTTAACTTTATACTTAATTGTACTTTCGTTGCCATGGCTACATTTACTTCTGGCTCAAGCCAGCTTGTTTCCTGATTGGTCATGGACATGCTCAACCATCCTTGGTGCACTACACACATATGGATTTCTGATTGCAAGTATCTTCAGCAATCTTGGCCTTCTGAGAGAGTTAAATGACTTTTAACATACCTCACATTGAGCATAATCAGGTAAGATAATCTGTAGAAACACCAGATAATTGGGCCTTTGCTGACTTGTAGTTGGCAACAAAAGAACAACAATGTCACAACAAAATTGGCAATAGAGCAGGTAAAGTTGCTGTCACAGCCCTCTGCCATTCAAGATTCAAGCATAACAATATGTAAGAATTCTTATGGGCACGTGGCATCCCTTGTTCCAATAAAAGTACAATTGCGATGGCCAAAATGCAAAATTCAAGGCTTCAAATGAGAGGTTCACAAACCAGTGAGTGACATCACTTTGGCTTCCTCCACTTCTTTTATTCACACTGTCCTCCCCACCTCTCTGACTTTTCCTCTGAGTCCCTCCAAACCAACAAACTCTAAAGCTCTTCATAAATCCTCCATCATTACTTCAATGGAAACAGTCAACTGTCACAGTTTGTCTTTATCGCTGCTCAGGCCGGGCTTTTCTCCCCCTTCATCCCCCTGTTCTCCACAGACTATTTTCTCTTAATCCCAAACAAATATGTCTGAAACCTCCGTCATTATTTTGAAGACACAAGCTCCCTTACACACTTATCTCGGCCGCTCTTCCTTGGCTTTATCCCCCCACCCCTCCCTGATGCGATTACCCTGGAAATTTCATACGAAAACTTTGGTAACACTCTAGTCCAGGCACCACAAATTGGCCATTAACTTTCAGTTTATTGGCATGTTAATTGATAGTAATTTAGTTAATTTTGGTACATTATTCTACATCACAATATTCTGTAGCTTGTTACCTGAATAGTCTCTCATAATTACTGCTTATTAATTGTAAATCAAACGACTTGTTGTGTATTACCTACTACCTTAGTTAGCTTTGCTAAGAATGACCCTAATAGTACAATAGTTTTCTCCTTTGTTAAATCGCAATAAATTTGTCAGTTTGCATTAAAGAAAGAACCAAACTAGCCCTGGCAATGTTTAAATAACTCCCAATCAGGAAGTGTATGTTTCTTTAAAATCATTTTTATTAATTATTATTTAAAAAAAGTCATTCTAACATATTCTAAAGATTATGCAGAGCAAAGCTAATCAAGAGCATGACTAGTTAAATTAAAAGTGAATTAAATGAAAAAAAGAAATTACTTATTGCTACTGAAAACATTGATGAAGAATAAGTTAATAATAAGCTCTTAATGATGTCTGATAAGCAGCCACTATGCTACTGATTAGATAGCGAGTTAATGGTAAATAAAGAGTTTACATAACATTTTTACCATTTAATTCAACATGTGGCAAGTGGCAAAATTTAAATTTTGACTCCAAAAAGAGTCCAAAAATACATTTGACAAGAGTTACCAACTCTGATAAGAAGTACCAACTCTCCAAAAAGGACAAAAAACACTTTGTGGTGTAGACCCATATAAACACTTAAGATATGTCCATGTTAATTCTGAAAGTGTTAATTTGTCAATACAGACTTTGCTGTTAACCCCTTAAAGCCTGTATCATACTTTCATGTTACCTCTATCTAATCAATATAATCAACAAATTACTAAAAAAACATCTGAATACAAACAGATAAATGATAAAAAAAAATGTCCTCAAGTGGATTATCCGTTGCCAAAAACACCTAATCTATCAAATGAGATACAAAAAATATATATGTTAAATTTTATAGAGATTTGATTTTTTTGGATTTCAGTAGAAAATGAAATAAACATTTCAGCTCCAAAAATTTAGAATTTTCTGGCTATAATTTGTGTTTTCAGGCTTCAAGTGGTTAAGTCATCCCAGGAATTGATTCATTAAATTTCTTGACTTCAGGCCCTTGACCCTCTAAGACCCCCCGCACATTCTGAAGCTATGGCTCATGGTAATAAGGGACTAAAAAAGCCCTGAAAAATTAATTATAAGCAGACAGTATGCTACTGGTCAGCATACCAGTAAAAAAATGTTTGATGGTGAGTTTAGTGACCTTTAAGTAAAATGTTTCCAAAATTTCTAAACATTTAAATCTTATCCTTTCCCCCGACCCCATTCTGTCCCACCCCTCTTGCTTTCTGACCTTGCATCTTGTTTTCTGACTTCGCTTTTCTCTATTACTCTCCCTTTCTCCCTTTTTCTCTGGGGTCAGACCCTCTGTCTGTGCCGGGCGCTGCTTGTTGCCGGTGCACGATGGCTCTGCTGAGCCCGCTGACTCAAACAGAAGCCAAAAGGCCAGCCAAACCAAAATCACTGAACAGCAGAAAGCGCCACTGCTGTGTTCTCGTCTGACCCCTCCATGCACACACAAACAAACGAAGAAACTGTGGACATACACCTACGAGTCGATGTGGGCGGACATATAGGGCACAGTATTGGACAGGCATTGACAGGGTCTCTTAAAAACATGTATCCAATTAGAAAGACTTTGCCTCCTCAGAAAACACACACATGCATTCACTGTTTGTTTTTGTGTTATCGAACTTAAGGTTCAGGAAAGGTTCGTTTAAGGGGCTTTCAATCCAGCGCCTACGCATCCGGGATATAAGACAGATCTGGAGGCAGGACGCAACCGCAGAAATGCAATTGTTACCAGGGGCGGCTGAAGCTGGACACACACCAACTGCACTGGGGATACTGTGATATTTAAGGCAAACACACACAAAAAAAACACAAGAAAAACACACTCTAACATGTTTTCTCTATCCACTAACCCTTGTTTAGTTTTTGACAGTTGTACCAGCAGAGTTGTACAAACAAAACTCGACTTGGCTGTGAGTTCAAATTACCCTTGAGGGGAAAAGAATGAGCAAATGTGAGCACGAGCCCGTGGAGAGAGAACACAAAGGCAGGGGATTTCATCATACTGACATTTATATTAGGATTAGAGTATCCAAAATACAAAATCCTCCACTCTATTGTTTTTCCTCATAGAACTGTGAGAAAACAAATCCATGTTCACTGGCATGTACATTACAGTCTGAGCTCAGCTCCAGCTGTCACATGGCAACGTGTCCTTGGGCAAGAACACCCCAAGTTACTCCCACTGCTGCATCAGTGGTGTGTAATGGATTTGTAAGGCTGTGAATGTGTTACCTGATACTGATGGGCTGCACAGGAACTCTGAACCATCAGTGAGTCAAAGGGTGTGCATGGGTAGATGTGACCTTCGGTGTAAAGCCGCTTTGAGTTTTCAAAAGAGACTATAAATATCAATAAGCTCAAGTCCATTTACACCAAGTGGCCACTTTATTAGGTACATCTTGCTAGCACTAGCACCAGGTTAGAACTGCCTCAACCCTTTAACTCCCAGATCAACTGCTTGGTAGACCAAACTTTGAGTAACTGTATTTTATTCATTAATGTATCAAACTTCATAAACCTGATAAGGCCAACTATATTTTGTGGTGGTTAAACATAATGCTAAATAAAAAGCAGTTGTTCCTCTTTGTTTTTTAAAGGTAATAGATTTTTAAGTCTCCCTCCCTCCAAAAATGTAAAAATCCCTCATTTGGACAAAATGTTTAGATGCAAGATGACATACTCAATGTATGATGGTACCAAAGACCTTACTCAATAGATTAATGTAACTTACAGAATAAACAAGTCTAAATAGATAAAATAATAAAAAAAATAAAAATAATACAAAAAATGGTCAACCAAACAGTTGAGCTGGGTGTTTATGGCCAACCAACAGAACTAATGTAATTTCAATGAGAGAAAAAAAAAAAAAAAACGTAATATTAATTTCTTATTAAAGATGGGAATTTGTCAGATAGGTAAAACTCGCATCATAATAAAACTGGTCATAAAAAACAAGAATGGCTTATAAGAAATGAAAATGACATCGAAAAGTCAAAAGTGTTTCCCAAAAAAGGAAATTTTTCTTGATTTTTGCTTTCTTTTCACTTTTACAAGAGAATTACTTATTGAACTATAAACTCCCAGGTCATTCCTTTGGTAGAGGTCAATGATTTATAAATATTTAGGGTGTAAAAAAATGAATTGTTGCAGTAGTGCAAAAGACATTGTTATGGTTTTTTTTTTATGTTTTTTGTTTTTTTTGGGGTGTTAATGGGTTAATTCTCCATGGCCATAGAACATTCCTCAAAGATTTAGATCTATATTGTCATGATAGCATCACAGAGTTTAATGCGAATCTCTCAAAATCTATAACGATTTTGAGTGGCCCGAAGCAGGACAGCCCAATCGCCGTTCTTTAGAGCAGGAAAAGGTGGAGCTAAGAGTGAGACAACAGTAGAAAGTGACGTAGATCATGTTTTGGTGACAGTTTGTTCTACGAATTGGCTAGCATTTTGTATATATACAGCCGTATTGTCCCCCTAATACATTATCTGGTTGGCCCATAATGGATGTGATTGACAGAACAATCGTTCAATCACCTGCCAGATATTCTTTGAAAGGTCTTGTAGATTTCCAAACCCTTTCAATAGGCTGTTGCCCGGATGGACAAGAGAAATATACTGAACAATCCATCTGGTGTGTCAGCTTAAAGTTATCCCGCTGGTAGCCATCAGAAGATGGGCACAGGAATGGACATGCTCAGAAAGAATACTTAGGCAAGCCTGAGGCTTTCAGTGATGCTCATTTGGTACTTAGGCGCCCAAAGTGTGCAAAAAATGTCACCCACGCTGTTACACCACCATCACCACCAGCCTGAACTGTTGATACAAAGAAGGGCAGATCCATGCTTTAAGGTTTTTGTGCCAAATCCTGACCCTATCTGATTGTGACAGCAGAAATGGAGACTCATCAGACCAATTTTCCATTGTCAAATTTTGGTGAGGCTGAGTAAAATAAAGCCTTAATATTGTTCTCTTTGCTGACATGAGCGGCACCAGATGCAGTCTTCTGATGCTGTAGCACATCTGCTTCAATTTTAGACATGTTGTGTCTTAGAAATAGTCTCCTGCATACTTTGGTAGTAATGAGTGCTTACTATTGCCTTTCTATCATCTCAAACCACTTTGCCCCTCCTCACCTTAACTCATCTTTCTGATGCTCGATTTGAACTTTAGAAGGTCGTCTGGCGATTGGCTGATTGTGTTAACAAGCAGTTTAACAAGTAAGAAAGCGGCCTGTGAGTTTATGCCCTCTATTTGTTTTAAGATAATAAAACTAATACTACCCTCACATAAACAGGAATAAACAAAATACATCATATGTCATGCATTTTCCAGAGGGGGGCACCAGACCAGAAACAAACCAGGTTTTTCACAGGTGCTTTAAAAACAGTAACTAACTTTAGACAATGCTGATAAAAAAACATGTTTAGCTTGGTATTCTGCTTAACTAAGTACATTTTAGCTGTAAATATCATACTATTTGTTCATCTCATTCTTCTAGACAACAAAACATATTTAATTTGGCATGGATTTCTCTTCTCTAAACAACAAATAGCGTGCACAACTGATTGCGTGTTAGCTTTGTCATTTAGAAATTCAGTCCTTTTGGCAGTCTGGTTTCCTTAAAACAGAGCTGCTGGAAGCATCATCAAAAAATAATGCTTACATTTCAATCCCCATTACAACAAGTCCGCTTCCTCTGAAGCCTATTATCCATTCTGGCAGGGAAAAAGTTTGGCGTCGAGCTTAAAAAGAGAAAAGTTTGAGGAAATAAAGGAAGGGAAGGAAGTGAAGCTGAAGAGTCAACAGCTCAGTGGGTGGAAATACAATCATGCCTCCAGCTTACAATCCAGATACACACAGTTTTGTTCTTCTGCTGCCTCCATGTTGGATACGATATTCTTGTCTAAAGTTGTTGTAGTTCCTTTATTTCACAGAATAGACTTAGTTTTATTTGTTCTACATAACCTACAGCAATTTTTTGGAGACTCTGCTGGCTTTAAATGAGAGAGGGGGTTGAAATGTACAAAACATGCACAACAAAGAAAGTGAAAGAAAGATATGTTAAAAGAGTAATGTGTGAGAAAATTCATAGAAAAAAGAGTGAGAGGAATGAGATGAAATAAACAGAGGACAGAAGAAAAATAAGAGGAAATTTGATCAAAAGAAAAAAGAGAAAGGGGAACCAGAGAACAAGAGAAAGGACAACGTAAAAATGAAATAAAAGGAGGAGGGAGGGTGAGAAGATTGAAAGAGAATGGGAGAGATATAAAAAGAAAAATGCAGTGACAGAGCTGAAGAAATCAAAAACAGAGAAATGAAAAAGTAAAAGATTGAGGGTGAAGAGAAGACAGAGAAATGGGAATGAAAGAAGGAAACAGAACAGAGTAAAGACCAAAGGATCAAAATGTTCTTGCATAGAAAAAGAAAATGTAAGTATAAAAGATATGGAGGGGGGAAAAGAAGATATATTCAGAGAAGAAAAGGAGGCAAATAAAAGAAATTTAAAAAGATGGAGAAGAAGGGGAGTAGAAGAAACGAAAGAAAAGAGTTGATGAGACAAATTTAATCTCTAGCTTCTGAATTTAATCTCCAAATTCTGACTTAAATCTTGGAATTTTGACTTTGTTTTCAGAATTTTGGCTTTAATCTCAGAACTCTGAATATTTTCTCAGTATTGTGAACTTTTCCCTCAAAATTATGACTTTAATCTTGGAATTCTGAACGCCTTCTCAGAAATTTAAAGCTCCTTGTAGAATTCTGACTTAAGTCCTGGAATTTTAAAATTTGTATCTGAATTTTGATTTTATTTTTTTTTTGCAGCAGCAGCAGCAGCATTCTTTATTTTTTCTTACAGAACTTTTAACTTGACTTTAGTATCAAATTTCTTATTTTTTTTCTGAGAATTCTAAATTTTTCTCACAAAATTCGGACCTAAGATGAAATTCTGAACCTATTACACGGAATTTTATACTTCTACAAATTCTGCCTATAATCTTAGAATTCTGGACCTTTTCTCAGAATTCTGACTTTGACCTCAAATTCAAACTTTAATCCCAAATTTCTGAAACTTGTTGATTCCGACTTTTTCCCGGACTGAAATAATTCTTACTGTTTTTGTTACAGTGACCCCAATCTTTTTCCACATGACACAACAGAAAAAAGATGGATGGAAAAGAATGAAGAAAAAGAAAGAAATATGAGAAAGGGAGTATTTGTGGAACAGCGAGATTAAAAATAGCAAAAGTAAAAAGACAAAATAAAGAAGAGAAGTTTCAAAAAAGAAGGGATGGACAAGATACAAAGTAAGGAAGGACAGATGTGATGTGAGATGTGAGAAAGAAGAGAAGAGTACAGGAGAGAGATCCCAGTGAGACTAAAAGAGAAAAAAGAGGTAAAAGATGGATAGAGAGAGGAAGGAAAGAGATAATTGGGAAAACAGGATTAAGAGACAGATGCAGAGAAGTGAAAGGGAGATAGAAATAATGAGAAATAAAGAAAAAAAGCATGAGAGTTAGAAAGAAACAGGAGAGACAGAGGAGGAACAGGGAAAAGAGTGTGAGAGCAAGAGCGAGGATAAAGAGAGATCAAGGAGGAGAGAGCGAGGGTGTAACAGGCTGAGTGAAAGTCACCTTGTGGAGCTACATCTCGCTGTGCAACTCTGTCCGTCTCCACTTATGAATTATGACAGTCACTGGACGCCGAAAAACTCTCTCTCTCTCTCCCTCTCTCTCTCTGTCACACACTTCCCTCCTCTCTTCCTCCATCTTCTTCTCGCTCTGTCGTACTCTCAGTGGTACACCCTCCATCATAAAATATGCAGCTGCTCTTAAAGTGCATCTCAGCCACCTTCACTCCGAGCGTGTGTGTGAGCACATCACGCCATCCTGCTCTGACAGCGCGAGTCCTCTTTTTCCTTTCTTACTCTCCTAACCTTCCTGCCTCTCCTCCTCTCAGTCTGTCTCTCTCTGTCACATCCTCAGTCCCCGTCCGCCCTTTTTCTAGTTTAAGTTTCTGAAAAATTGAATCATTTCACTTCAGTGGACGTTTTATTCCATGACACCTGACCTGCTTCTTGTTCGCACTCGCTTTCTTAAAAGCTCACAACCTCCCTGCCCCCACTCTCAGTTGTTTTCTGCACCATCATCAGAAAGAGAGACTGTCCAGTGGAAGGGGACTCAGATAAAACGACTGGCACTCTGCTTCAGGTTCATGTTCATACACTGTTAAAACATCAGCAGGTTTTCACAGGTTTGTGTAGAGAATGTCCACCATAAATCACTGAAATAAGGCTTTTGTAGTGCATGATGGGTAACAAGTGAAATTACAGTTATTGTGGCATACATACTGTAAATTCACAGGAATATACTGTTGATTACACAGTATGAATGTTAAATTACAAGCAAATGTGAGCACTAGACAACATCATACTGTAATTTCATGATAGAACAAGGGAATATTGCATGCCTGTTCAGATAACTGTAAAATCACAGTAAGCTGTTGTGAATTCACAGATATCTGAAGTACTTTGACAAAACAATACTGTGATTTTACAACACTTTAGTGTAATTACCCCCACGGTGGTCGTGTTTTGCCAGCGTTTTTTAGTTTCTTTGTTTGTGAACGGGATAACTCAAAAACTGAGAAATCGATTTGAATGAAATTTTCAGGGAATGTTGGTCATAGCGCAAGAAAGAAGTTATTTGTTTTGGTGGAGTTTTATAAATAGATTTCTCCACATTAGGAAATTCACCAGTTTTTTTCATATTTTTGCCAATGATTGAAGTTCTTGACGGATTTTGATGACATTTTCAGGGAATGTTGGTCATGGCATAAGGGAGAAGTGATTAGATTTAGGTGGTGATCTGAATCCAAATGTAGATCCAGGAATTTTTAAAAGGATTTCTTAACATGGTAAGACAGGGCAGTTTTCCATATATTCGATAATTACTCTTTGACAATGTTGAAGAAGCAAAAGCAGAGGCTTGTGCTCTTAGAGCACTTCTAGTTTTACATTAAAATTACGTCTGGGTCACCGTAAAATTACAATCAAGTGCTGTAAAATCACAGTATTATATTGTAAAAATTCTTTCACAATAACTTACTGTGATTTTACAACATTGGGCTGCAGTTTGACAGTGTCTAAGTGTCAGGGGTGCTGTAAAAAAACACAATGACTTAATCTAATTTTCCTCTATGTAGATGTGAACAACTACAATACATTACTGTGTAATCACCACAATTATTAGCCAGTTCTTTACTGTGAAATCAGGTTTATGTTTTTAACAGCATGTCCAAAATGTGATGGCACCAAGATTATGCTTGCATGATTGTGTATCTGCAAAGTTTATCTGTAGTTTGAGTTTTTACGTGAATTTTAAATGACCTACAAAGTATCTCATTCAAAAAGTTTTAGTAAAGATTGAGCTGCTGTGCTTCAGAAAGTCTTAATATTATTACAAGGTCTGTCAGAAAATTGCCTGCAGTAAGTGGTGGATCCAATTCGCTGGGGATGGGGCCCAATATTTTACCTTTTCATGAGGCCCAAAATATCATTGCGCTGTCAAAGCACTTTGTAAAACTGTGGATGTACAGGCACTATATTGATAATAAAAGTAATGTGTTTCTAATCTCTCATCTTATTGAAGCTTCTTTTGATCTCCCAAAAAACTGGAAACACAAAATGTCAAAATCCTCTGATTTACATATGCACCTTCCAATTTAACTCGCAACGTCTTTGTCTAGCTCTTTCTGTCCAGTCTGTTTTCCAATAAAAGACTTCATAAGATTTGAGCTTTGACTAAAAGGCACTCAAGCAGGTGCCAAAAGCTGCAGAGCACTTATTGGTTTTGATTAGAAGCTGGGGCTATCTGATTTCTCTTGGTATTGATGGAGGCAACAAGTGGCCTCAGAGATCCATAACTTTAATGTTCAAATGCTGGAAGTAAGTCACATCCCATATACAAAACTGTCAATCAACAAAGGTGCAAGAAACCGGAGTTCTGACGCAACAGATCTGAAGCTGCAGGATCGCCTCAGGAAACAATTAGTTTGTGAGTTGAAAGAGAACTTTAAAGAAGCAATGTGTAAGCGGATGAGGATTGACAGTGCAATAGTGTTAGTGTGAAATAAGGGACACACTGTCCTGTGTATTATAATCACCTTGAGAAATAAAGCACTATATGATTTGAAGATGAACGACTTACGAAGGACTCACTTTTTACTCTCTGACTCAGATACAGCCCCCTTTGAAAAATGAAACTGATTAATTCTATTTATATCTGAAAATGATCAAGCACTTATCATTTATTTTCATTAATCTTCGTTGTCAGCGGAGATGTTGAAAGATTAACGAACGAAAACCACATCTAATTCAACTGGTTGAGAACTGTCTGATGAATAATTATCAATTAATCAGCTTCATATTAGGCCGACATTGGTGCTCTCCACTGCTTTTAAGAGAAACACACACATGTACACATGCCGCCCACACGCACAAACACAACCTCGATACGTGTGTGTTCCCTCGCCAGAGCCATTTGTAAAGTTATGATTGCGTATGAGTGCATTTATTAAAACACTTCTGCATGTTTTCCCCCTGTGTGTGTGCCTCTTAATGTGTGTGTGTGTGCCCTTTCCCCAGCTCATTAGGATGCAAGGCGAGAGCCCGTCGAGTGAGAGCTGTCCAGGCTAGCTTTGGAGTCATTAGCGTGCTCGTTAGTCCAGTTATGTTAAATCTAAATTACCATTCATCATCACATGGGGGCCCATCATTTATTCTGATGTGGCCTGGCAGACACATGTGCTAACTGGATTAGCTCATTCAAAGACACGCAGGCACACTCGCTAAGGCACAGTGGAATTCCAAATCAGGCGTTAGCTACAGGCTAAAGTGTTTTAAAATAGATTATATATTATTGATTGAGACATCACAGGGCATTAGTAATGATTGGTTCGCCCTTGTGAATGCAAATTGACCACAAACTGTTCCAGAGGAGGTGCTCAAGTGGAGAAAAATTGGAAGCTAAAGGTTGCAGATTTTAGCGTTTACAGTTTGGTGGCTCAAATCCCAAGACCACAAATGAAGACTGATTTGTTCTTGTGCTGATTAAAGAAGTAGAAAGATTTGGAAAATTTAATCAAATTACAACCCTGTGTCCAAAAATGTTGAGATACTCTGTGAAAAATAAATCAAAACAGAATGTGATGATATGTAAAACAATGAAACCCTATGTTGGATCTCAAAATGGTACAAAGATAATGTATCAGATGTCAAAACTGAGAAATGTGTTTGTTTTTGAAGAAATAAATGTAAAATTTTAATTAAATGATCGCAGCACCTTTGAAAATTGTCAAATGGTGTTGAAAATAGGGAAGATTGTAAAACATTGAACAAATACAACAGCCCCTCTTTCCCTAAATGAAACATCTCACTATTTTCAAGGGTACTGTAAATGGACTTGAGCTTGTATAACTCTGAATTTCCACATAGTCTGCTTGTGGTGCAGCACATCCACGCGAGTCTTTGCTGTGACTGACAGCGTTTATTCTCGCCCATGGAGTGAAGCCCAATTCTGAATACTTGAAACAGAGAGACACAACAAGTTATATTTCCTGCCTTACACTTATTTGCTGTAGGCATCAATATCATTTCCACAGTTTTCTTTGTATTTTGAAATGACTCAGCAACTCTGGGTGCTTATTTTTCTGCTTTTTAGTTAATCTGCTTGGTGCGTATCTCCAGTGAACCAGTGTGGAGCTGTGCCGCTGACATGTTTAACAGATCAAGGTTCAGGCAGTGGAAACTGACTGATTGAAGAGATTCGGTATATTTGCTGTGGGTTGCGCGGTGCGTACGAAACACTCCAGAGGCAGATGATGTGGGAATTATGTGTTATTCTCTTTAGTTTGTCTGACTATCAAAAGCTCTTTTACACTGCAGGTCACACATACTGATTCACAGCCATTAAACTCATTCACTCAGATGGATGTAAGTTATTCATCACTGTTAGCTAACATAGCCATGCCTTTTCATTCCCATTTACCCAGGTCACAGGACAGACGTCAGGATCATGGTTGTGTCTCAAGAATGCTTAAGGGGATTTCCATTGAACTGCCTCAAGGATGAGCTGATTAGATTTTGAAGGTCATAAGTAAACTAATCACTTCTCATGTTCACTGTGCTTATGAACGCAATATCACAAAAACGCCATACAGGATCTTCTTTAGACATACACTAAGTAAAACTGGAAATGTTTTTTTTTTGATTGTTCATGACATGCACAGTATGGCAGCTTCCGTTACGACGCATCAACAACTTTCCAAAAGACATTTGATAATCAAACAGTTGAGGTCACATGGCTTCATCAAGTCTTTTTACAGTCTTGGCTCATTGGCAGTTATTTTGTTTACTTGAGATTCCCCTGGTGGTAAAATTTTAACAACTGTGCCTTTAAGTGTTGTACAATGGCAACTTTAACTCAAGGAAAAATTGGAAGGATTGTTTCAGGAAAAGGGTCAAATTTCCTTGTGCCACAGTAACAATCCTTGCCTGTAAGCTTCATATATTGAGGATTTTCAGAGAGATTACAGTCAAACTTAGTTGATTAATTAATCAGATTTGAGGTTTAAGGGTTTAAAGGTATACAATTTCACTCTCTGGTAATGTTTATCTCAAGGAAGCTTAAAATAGCTATCTGGAAAATCTAGTTGCTGACCATCCGTCTATTATCTATACTGCTTATCCCTTTCGGGGTCGTGGGGGCTGAAGCCTATCCCAGCTGACATTGGGCGGGATACACACTCACCAGCAGATCACAGGGCCACATAGAGAGACAGACAACCATTCACACTCACGCTCACACCTAAGGGCCTACCTATCTTATACCTTTAGAGTCATCAATTGACCTGATGAGCATTTATTTTGGTCTTTAGGAGGCATCCAGAGTGCCCGGTGAGAACCCATGCATGCACAGGCAGAACATACAAACTCCACATAGAAAGGCTCTGACCGACCCAGGGATCCAACCAGCAACCATCTTGCTGTGAAGCATGCGCACCACCGTTTTGACATAGTTAAGTCAAAAAGATACTTTGCAAAATTAAAATATCACATGAGTTGTGCTATTTTTTTTAGCCAACAAGTTAGCATCAAGCTAACAATCTATTATGTCTATCCTGTCAATCTGAGAGAAAATGTTGCAGCCTGGAGAAAAAGAAAACTTCTTAAACCGACTGATGCAATGACAATTACGGGGAACAAAGATCTAGCTTCGTATTTTGGTGTTAACATTGTTTTTCGCTGTCTTTTGTACATCCCTCTCTGACATTAATGAACTCACAAAAACATGGAATGACTTCAGCGCACATCAGAGCAGACTTGGCCTGTGTTCAGCTCCAGCTCTCAGCATTAAATTAGCTCTCGCTGAGTAAAAACACACGCACACACGCTGGCACTCACAGTCATTAGCCGCTGCAGGAGGAATGCCTACCATCTGCACTGACATGATTACGAAAAAAAAAGGTCAGAAAACAAGGAATTTCTCAGGAATCAAACCAACAAAGTGGATCTTGCTGCTCCTCTGCCGTATATAAAGACAGTGTTTATCACTTAATTACATTTCCATTCCACTGTGTTTATTAGCCTTACAAGTTAAAGCACACGCAGCTCCGGCCATCAAAGGCTTCTGAGAAGTCATGGCTCTTTTCTCAGTCATGCGGTGAATTGAAGTCTCGTCGCAGGTTTCCTTGATGTGTTTGAGGCATGAAAG
Source organism: Cetoscarus ocellatus (assembly GCA_037902135.1). Taxonomy (NCBI): domain Eukaryota; kingdom Metazoa; phylum Chordata; class Actinopteri; order Labriformes; family Labridae; genus Cetoscarus; species Cetoscarus ocellatus. The sequence continues at coordinate 173,550 of JBAMNC010000951.1, forward strand.
TAACTTTCACATCAAAACTTTAAACAGAAATATAAATGAGAAAATCTTGCTTTTATTGCCTTTAACTGATCCAAAGACTTCAAAGGCCTGTATTTAGATAAGAAATACTATCCGTTTAATTTTAACAATGAAGACAATGATTACCAAGCACTTGGAAAATCAGTTGTTTAGAACTGCTGAGCAGCTTCAAATGAATCTGATTGGTGTTTAATGATAAATATGTTAGGGACCCCCCAGCTTGTATTATTGTTTAAACCGTGGGATAAAGAGTCAAGTGTGGTTTTAATACCATGTTTGTGGATGACAGAGATGATAATGGGGTTATTTGATCTTTAAAGGGCAAAATTAACATACATGAAATACCAGTTTTCTTTGGTAGGCCTACTGTAATCACTGCTTTTGATTTCAGGCTGGGAATCCTTAATAACTAATCTGACACACTAGATGGACCCTTCAATATACACTGCTTACACAATTTATCAGGCAACCATCAAATGTAAGGTTTCTTAATGCTAAAATATAATTCTTATTGTTATCAATTAATTTTCACATTTACAGTTTTAAACACACAAACACACAAACACACAGAAAAATACTGAAGCACATTACTTTTTTTTTTTTAATGAGATGTCAAATTATAGTTATTACTTGCATTCCTGACCGGAAAAAAATAGTTTTAGTGGTTAAATGTTCTGCTTAATTTTTAACTTTTTAGAAAAGCCCAGTGAGCCGGCTCAAATTTGGGTATATAAAGGTGAATTCTGTTTGAAAATTATTATCTTGTTTGCCAAATAAAGAACAACATTTTTCGTTTTGAACAAGTTTTGTTTTCCTGTTTTTATGAAAGGTGGTCTAACAAAGGTGTTAAGCACTGTAGGATGTCACAAAAAGAGCTGGCTCCCAGAGAAGACAGACCCTGTCCCCACTGTGACACTCAACAGGTAGCGACAGAGCTCCACTTCCTCACATCCTGCCCCAAATACCAGGCTGTGAGAGAGGAATACTGTCCCCGAATAACACACTCACACCAAGCCCATCTGGGAAAGAGCCAATAGGAAGTGCTTGGGAATGGGCAGAACCTTTCAAAAGCATAAGCAGCAGGTGACGTTTGTCGTGTTGTTATTTGTTTGTCATTTAATAAAGGAATGAAGTGTGAATATGACAAATCTGCTACTGATGATGTTAGCATCTATGCTAATCTCTGTGCTAGCAGTCTCTTCATGTTGTCGTCTCTGGCCGCTCCCACCTCTTCTTGCTCTTAAGGACGCTGATTGAGTCATCCCGCTTTTGGCTGCTCACAGTATTTGCAGACTGGAGCTTGGCAAGATGGACCTGTCTGATTACAGATATTCAATCAGGCTGAAATTTTCCACCCCTTTGATAGTCTAATTGAGATTTAATGATAGAAAAAGAAATATGAAGTAACGAAGGGGCATCGAATAGGACACTGTCTTGTCCCGAGTTAACGTGGCCTCACATTTAATATCAACATCAGCCCAGTTACCATGGTGTAGAGAAGAAAACATATTAGAAACAAAGTGTACACTGCAAACAAACGTTAACTCTGCTAGTTAAACTCTCAGAATTAGAGTATTTGTCATTATACTGTTGTTTACTTTTTGCACAACAGGTAGTTGTGTACAGCCTGAGCTCTCTGGTAAGCCCTCTAGCATTATCCTCCAGAAGCACACATCAAGTAAAGGTATATCAGACCTATTTCAATGAACAAAAATCTCCCTACATGTGAGATTTTTCTATTTAGAGAAAAACAAAAAGTAAAATGCAGTGACGTAAGTTTTAAACCACAAAATGTTTTTTGAAGAAATCAAAAACTCAGATTTTGTTTCATATACAAATGTAATTATCATATTTTTTGTACAATATCTTACAAAATCACAACAGTTACTTGAAGCTTCGTGCATCGCTGCCCAACGTCTTGATTTAAACTGAAATTCTGTCCGTAACATCACTGAATCTCCAAGCAAAATTCAGAGAGGACACGCCTGCTCTACGGTGGCTTATGTGCCTTTGGTGTAACATCTGAACACACTGTGAGAGTATTTGATCTTAACCCTATGACCTGCAGGACTTATCCCTGCTGTGCAGTGTGCAGCTTCTAACCTTATGAAAACATTTCATCACTGTTTTTAATCTTTATAATGCTCAAAAAGACCTCTGTCTCTTACCTGTCTAATTCTTCTTGTCAGGACAACTGCAGCTCTTTTTTTGTCATTGGGAACAGGTAGGATCCTGCATTTTGGTGAAAACGTAATTTGATTATTTTGGTCACGAGAAGTGAATCCTGGCTGTCATATTTCATAAAGCCCTGAAGGCTGAGTGGACAAGCCAAGAAGTTACTTTGAGAGATTGACTGGCCCTCTTCCATCCTCAGACTCCCTCCTCTGCCTCCCCCTCTTTCTCTTCCTTCAGTCTTAAGGTGTTGGGAGCTTACCTAAAATCACCAGAGCATGCTAATTTCCTTCTTTAATTTTTCACCATGGCAGCAGCCGAGTTATCTTCATTACAGGCTGGTGGAAAATCACGGGACGGATATTAAGGAGGGAGAGGAGATGACCTGCAGCAGAGGTCAAACTGGATTGAAAGCCACATCATGATATCAGTTTTAACAGGTTTGTACACTGGATTAAAGTGTGATTTTATATGCGATATGCAAATTCTTTATGTCGTCATTTAACCATATTTTTTCATGTGCATAAAGCTGGTAGGAGCATCTTTTTTGGATGAACACATATTGATGATTTAAACTTATACAGTGCCCAGCATAAATGAGTACGCCCCCTATTAAAAGTAATGTGTTAATCAATATCTAAATGAACAAAAGAACAATTTCCAAAGTTTTGACAAAGCTGACTTTAACATAATTTTTTTTGACCATAAGATGAAGGTAAGGGTAAAATGATAACTAAAATTTAGCTTTGCTCCCACCCCTTTGATTGGGGTGTACTCATTTTTGCCTCCTGATCTTAAATTGAGAAAAATGCTATATTGTGTGCAACTTAAAAATCTTGTTTGCAACCAATGGCCCATATTTTGGGGAGTATTTTCTGGTACTGTATGCCATAGAAAATGTTGATTTTGAAAGGAAACTAGAGGTTTTCTGACAAATCTGTAGGGGTGTACTCATTTATGCTGAGCACTATTTATGTACATGAATTTTTCAAATTGAAGTCTGGCTTGAAAATTAAAAGCATATTATACAATAATAAATGTTTGTATACTGCGGGGCTAGTATAATCTATTCCAACTGGTTTAAATTAGTCGTTTTTGGCCACAGTTGAAATCTTTCAGCCCAGGTCAGTCTCCCATTTTAAATGTGTGGTGCATCATAAAGTGCAAAACATGACAATGAGCAATTACAGTCATACATCAAGCAAGGATAAGAAAGAATTCCACCAACAAACTCCAACTATTAGTGTCCTCAGTGCCCAAAAGCCTATTGAGTGTTGTTAAAGAGACGTAACATAGTGGTAAGCTTGTTGTTGTCCCAGCTTTTTTGGAATGTTTTGCAGCAATCAAATTGAAAATGAGTGAATATTTGCAAAGTTAAAACATGCAGTTTCTTGTCTTTGCAGTGTATTCAATTGAATGTATGAAAAGGATTTGTAAATTGCTGTATTCTTTTTTTAATTAACATTTTACACAATGTCCCAACTTCATTGGAAATGTGTTTGTAGGAATCAGAGTGGGAAACATGGTGGCACAGCAGGTAGTGTGCATGCATCAAGTGAGAAGGTTGCTAGTTCAAACCCTGTGTTGGTTAGAGCCTTTCTGTGTGGAGTTAGCATTTTCTCCCTGGCATGTGTGGGTTCTCTGCGGGCACTCCAGCTTCCTCCCACAGACCAAAAACATGCTCATTAGGTCAATTGGAGACCCTGTTTCACTCTTAGGTATGAGTGTGGGGTTGAATGGTTGTCTGTCTCTCTATGTGGCCCTGTGATTGGCTGGCAAATGGACCTCAAAAGAGACAAGTAGAATAGAAAACAGATGGATAGATGATTCAGTGTCATCTGTTTATATAACAGTCTGTCACTCAAAAAATAAAACAATAATCCAGATTAAGTTTAGAGGCAGGAATTGAGACCATCAACTCCTCCATAGAGAAAAGCAGAGGGAAGCTTGTCTTGCCCACCAGGGAGCAGCCCCTCAATGTGATGCCATGTGAAAACTATAAATGGGCCGAGGAGTTTATTCTGATCAAAGGGACTGTTGTAAAGGTGGTGAGATTTCAAAATGTGTTAAAAAAGGTAATTTCTTCCAAATTACATGTGTATATATATATATTAAATGGGAAAATATTGTTCAAAAGAACCAATGAAATCTGAGAGTACATGCAACAATAGACTCTGTCCTTCTCTTTACTCTGAATCAAATCTACTCAAACAGTCTCATATTTGACAAAAAATCTGCAATTTCCCACCCACTCTGATAAACTGGAGGCCTCTGCACATCAACACACAAACTAACATCTTCAGGTCTCAACCTTCGCTTTGAGAACCGCTGCCCTGAGTCTATCTGACAGCCGTGGTGGTCTGGAAACAACAAAGGGCCAAATTGAGTCAGTCAGTCAGACATTTGTTCCATCAATAATTAATGCCTCCCTGCTCTCCTCCCTCTGATCCTTTCAATCTATTTTCTATCACTGCTTTTCCTTTTTTCTCCACCACTAATGTCACATCCGTGTGTGTCTTCAGTCTTATCTCTCTGATGTCTTTAACACCTTTGTGTCCAACTTTTCTGTCCCCACGTCCTATCTGTCTCATCTTGTTCGTATCTGTTGTTTTCAGGTATCTCTCTTTCCTTCTTCCTCTTCCTTCCTTTCCTTTTCTCCACCTCTATCTTGAAATCTTCTTCCTCTCATCTCCCTCTTATCTTTCCCTCATGTTCTCTCCCCTCCCTCTTTTCCCTCTCCTCTGGTCCAACAGCAGATTAATAAATGATGTCCAGGAAACTGGCGGCTTTTACAACACCGATACCGCGCTCCTTCCCCTCCTTTTTCAAATCCCTCCTTCTTCCTTTTTCCATTTTGTGAACACCCTCCACCCCCATTTTCTCCCTCCCTCTCCCTCCAAATCTCTCTTGTCTCTTTGGCAAAAAAAGAAAGGCAAGGATAGTAACCGCAGTCCTTTCAGGTCTAAATAAATCATAGCCCCAGCTCTGCCTCTGCTTTTACAACAAACCGATCCTCCACTTTCATCCTGGCAGCCATGAAAGAGAGTGAAGGGAGAGGAAGAGACTATCTGAGGACAGAGTGGATATCAAAGGAAACACTGGATGTAAAAGGGGGTTCCTTGAATCTGTCTTTCTTTCTAAACATATTCAGGAAGCATAAAGGAGAATTTTTTTACTAAACAAGTCCACCCTAACCTTCAGAGGGGGTTTCAGATACCCCTGAATCAGATCACAGCTGAATGTTTTTATGTTGCCATGAAGCAGATTACCAAATGATGGAAAGTGGTGAGTCATGAAGAAGAATCTTTTTATATACCTCAATACCTGAGACAATCAAGCCCTGAGGTTTTATCTGGACTATGTGTAATATCACAAAAACATTAGGGGAATTTGTTTCAAACTTTACACAAATGTTGCCTTTACACAAGGATGGCATTATTTGATTTTGAGGTCAAAGGTTGAGGTAATGGTGCTTCACCTTAATCCTGTGCTTGTGTTTCCACATCTCAAAGACACAGTGAGGGATTTCATTTCAATTTTGCACAAATGTCAACCCTGGTACAAGGGTGACATTCTAACATTTCAAAAGTCACAAGTCGAAAGCTAAGGTAATGGTGCCTTATGGTTTGCCCAAATTTGTGGATATAATATCCCAAACAGGCCGAGAGAAATTGAATTCAAACTCTGCACAGAGGTCAATCCTTACAATAAAATTATGTTATTTAATTATAAAAGTCAAGGGTAACATGTCAAAAAAATGATGAGTTAAGGTTTGCCCAAATTTATAAATGCAATATCCCAAACAGGCTGAGAAGAAATGTATTTAAACTTTGCACAAAGCTCAACTCTAACAATAAAGATGATATTTCATTTTAAAGGCCATGGGTAAAATGTCAAGGTAATGTTGGCTGGTGCATATCCTGTGCTTGCAAATGCAATGTTTAAAAAACAATGTGAAGGGTTTATAGCAAACTGAGCAGTAATGTCAACTCTGACATAAGGATGATAAATACATTTTAGAGGTCATAGGTCAAGGTCATGATGACTCATGTTTATCCTGTGCTTTTGAATGTCACATTTCAAAAACACGATGAGGAATTTTACATAAACTAATCAAAAATGTTATCTCTGACACAATGGTACATTCAGTAGATTTTGGAGATTTAAGGTCAAAGGTTAATCCTCATGTTTATATTGTACATCCAAGAAATGCATAAATTTACTTTTCTATTCACAATTCGCACAAATGTTGACCTTGAATAAAGGAAAACTAATCTGATTTTAGAGGTCAAGGTCATGGTGTCTTATGTTTATCCCTTACTTGTTAATGCAATATCTTTAAAACACCAGTAAGAGATAACTAAAAACTTGACAAAAGTCTTCAATCTGACACAAGGATGATTTTATTGAATTTCAAAGGTAAAAAACCAAAGGTCAAGGTAATGGAATCTTATGTTTTCCCTGTAAATGGTAATGCAACATGTAAAAAACACTGTGAAGGATTTCATTTTAATTTTGCACGAGTGTAATCTCTGACTCAAGGATGCCTGGAGCAGATTTTGGAGATCAGAGGTCAGGGCTAAGGTCATGAGGCCTCATGTCTATTTCTTACTTGTAAGAGCAGTATCTCAAAAACACAAAAAAAGAGATTGTGTTTAAATTTTGCAAAGGTGGTCCTTTTGACTGAAGGACAAAAATAATCAGATTGTGAGGGTTAGAGGTCCCAGTCAGGTCTTGGTGTTTTATTTTAAACCCTTTGCTGCGAATAATAATCACTAAAATACTCTTTGCATGTAAGAGAATGTGCAAAATATATTCTATCTGCTGAATCAACCTTGGTTTTCAAAATCTATATGCAAAAAAAACACACACAAAAAAATCAAATAGTTTTTTTTTTAAATGATGGAATTAGTTCTCAGTAAAGTCAGTGTGTCTATCTGAATAAATAAAAAAATATTCTACCTAGCTTTTTCAATCTATACTGTGGCAAAAATTTAATACACACATATGAATGTCTTGCTATTTTAATGTGCTGTCCAGTTTGATTATAAAAACAACCCATTGTTAAGTCTCTGTTCCTACATAACAATTATAATTAGATTAATGAAAGTAACAAACTCAAATCCATTTAGCATTTTTCAAAATGAGCCCCGACCCCCCTCGATATTCAGCGTCTGACTCGTCAACGCAGCTGCTGTGAAACATATTAAGCAGCGTGAGATAAAGGCTGGTCTAGCACGAAACAGCGGCTAATTAAAAATGACTGGATTAATTAATGTGCACATTCATTAGCAGCACATACACACACAAAAAAAGTGCTGTCACCAGTTGGTTAGATGCATTCACACGTTTAAATGACTTAAAACACAGAGACAAACACTCTATACATCTATTTGTCTGGCAACTCGTCCACAGTCACTCAGACAAAATAATATCGAACTGATGTTGACACTGAGTCGAATAGAAATATAGAAGTCATAACGTTTTCATCTCCATTAGAGGTCAAAAGTGACCAGTAATGGTGATGAAAATGTTTTGAGTACTAAATTATTCATAAAAATGTACACATAAAACATCCAGTTGAGCACACACACTCATTCATGGCTGTGTATACAAACAGAGGCACACAAAGGCTCGGAGTGCTTGAGGACACAGTCATTTCCTTCCACGTTAGCTAACAAATTACTTGTAAAACACACGTATAAGATAGCAAAACAGGCAAACACACACAGATGCACATGTAGAGGCAATACAAGACAGGTTACAAGCACACACATTCTTGTTTTCTTACCCTCCACGAACCTACAATGATGTGACACATTTTCCAGCCCCTACAGAGGCATGAACAACGTTGGGAAATCACCAAAATTTCAGTGAAAGTGTGTCACAAGGGTGTCGATTCTGTGTTCAATGCAGGTCAATGTGTCTGAAGCAGAAACAAACATTGTGCTGGTGGGATACGAGGTTTGATGATGGCCTGATCATGCCCCAACTAATTGTTTGAAGACTTAAAAAGGATAGTTTGGGTTTCTTGAAGTGGGGTTTGCTTTGGCACTAGTATTGACACTAAAGCAAGTTGTATATACGTAAGCCTTCGCCAACTTTGGCTTGTTGTTTGAATATGGACACCAGGACACACACCTCTGCAACGCCAGAACATTGTGTCTGCAAAGCCCATTTTACTGATCAGGATTATGACACACAAAAGCACTAATATAGGCTTACTACAATTAAAGAGCTAAAATAAAAAGTACAGATAAAAAGAGTGTTACGAAGTCCAGCTCATGACTTCATGACACCTTCACTTGAGGGCAGGGATGCAAGCTGGGAAGAGAGGGTTTCACCAGCTACGTGAATGCGTGATGTCATAGTGCGACACAGTGAAGCAGTCTGAAGTAGAAAGTGATTGTAAACAAAGGGCAAATACGGAGGACTCCCAGCACTGGTACTCTAAGGACTATTGTTTCATGAGGACATTCTTTGCAGCAACAGCAGTGAGCAAATCCCCCTAAATCCTCGGCTTACTTGAACATGACAAGGTATGTGTTTTTGTTTTGGCCGCTGTCCCACAGGAATTGATGATTTTTGTGATGGCAACACTTTAGCACCATCCTTTAGGGCTGGTTTGGTAGGCTCTGCAGCCCATCATGACAGGTTGATCATTTTTGGATACCCTGTTTTAATTTTTTTAGCCGATGAGCCCCAAAACCCTGTGACTGTTTGGTTGGGCCAAAAATCATGCACAAATTGTCTTGTTTGACCCCTGCATTAGCTGAACGTGTCCTGAAATGTTGGCAAAAGTTGGCCAAAACATCAGCGTGTGAATGCAGCGTTAGTTAAAGAGCCAAGATGTAACAAGAAAAACGTAACAGGCAGAAATGTCCTTATGCAGAGTCTTTTTAACTTGCAAGGCAACTCAAAGTTCACGACAAACACCACTGCGCTGAAACTCGGTTGCGTGGCTGTGAGTTGTCTTGCTCAATTTAAAAGACTTTGTAAAGGACAATTCTGAGTGCTGACTGTTTCTGTTTTTTTTGTTGTCCCAAGATTTTGTCCTAGCACCAGTAAGTTCTTTGGTATTTTTGAGGGTGCTCCGTATTTTTACGTTGTTTGCACAGAACCAAGATGTCACTTGTTGTTTTAACACATTATAATAAAAGGGAAAACAATTCTTACAAAAACAATTGAGACAAAGCATACTCAAGGACACACATATTTTATAATTCCCATTCTTGAACAGCAGTTGAAGTTAACCTGGTGTGCGCACGAACAAACACACATTCGTACCTGATGTTGCAGTGAATGACCTCCAATCACTGTTATCTCTATCAGCCTCATTTTGCACCACAGTCACGATTTCAACCCCATGGAACCGGACAGATGGGGTTGTGCCTGTGTGTTTTTGTGTGTGCATGCATGTGCGTGCATAAGATATGAGCAAACAAACACACAATTGTGTGCATCTGTGTGTGCTTTAAAATGCTTGAAATGGAGATCAGTCCAGCGGCAGGAATGCTTACTGTCATTCATGCCCTTTTGCACATATGCAAACACACATACACACACACTAACACGCACACACAACCACACACACCTGGCTTTATTAAAACGTCACATTGGTTGAATATACTGTGCGCTGTCATGCTGTCTGCTGTGAATGGAATCGGCTGCGTATTTACAGTGAATTGTAAATCCTGCAGCTGTCAGACTCTTATGAATTGCTAATATGTTGTATCTCGCACTGCTGATCCCCCCCACCCCACCCCGCTTCCTATCTATCTGCCCCGCCAACACTGCTGCCGAGAAAAAAAGCGAGGCAGGAGGAGTCGGAGGACCTAAGTTTGCTTAAAAGAAATAAAATGTGGAGAGGGAATCATGTTAGGTTGAATGACACTTTGTAAAATAGCACTTTTTTCAACAACAGATATGAAAACAAAGCATGAAGATATTGCGTTCCTTCAACCAAAATCTTCAAAATTAAAAGTCACACATTTATTATGTTGCATACACAAGCTGGAGAGACACTTTGATTTGGTCAGTAGTGTTAGATGCCATTGCACTGAGCCATTTCCAGTAATGGAAAGGGTTAAAGAAACGTATTCAAGAGTAATGTACAGTCACCCTGATATTTTTTTTTTTCTCAAATACAGGCAGAAGTAGAACTCCATGAATCTACTATAGTACATTTTTTTAAATGTCTTTTTTGCAATGTGTTCAACCCACTAGTATCAGGTAAACAATCCACCTTTAGAGGTCATAAAGGACAAAAAATGTCCACTTCTTAAGACATTTGACACCAGATGGACTGTTCAACACATTCACTGGTCCATCTAGGCTAGAGAGGGTTTGGGAATGAGCAGAACCCTCACGAGCAAATCCAGCACGTGATTGGATAATTGTTCTGTCAATCACATTCATTAAGGACCGGTCGGATAATGAACAAAGTGTGCACTACTGCTACAGTGTAAACTGTAGCAGTAGTGCTACTGAGGCTGTTAGCATCTATGCTAATCTCTGTACAAACAGTCACTTCCTGCTGTCATCTCACTTGGTGAAAACAGTGACCAAGGTTATGACAGACAGTTAAAGCACTGCATATTTCTACACTTCATTTATGTCACATAAAAAAGGGACAACAGCTGGAGAGTGATGATTGAACCAGTTATCTATTTTGGTACATAATGTTATTAGATTTAACTTACATAACAGGATAACACCAGGGCTGCAACTTGAAGTAATATATGTTAAATTAAATATAATAGATAGCAATGAAAATGTTCATTGTATACTATGCAAGTCATAATTTGTAAAAAATAAACAAATAATAATTATAATATAAAATACCGAATTTGATCAAATGAATACAGACTGCAAGACAGTCTCTCTTGATAAACATTAAAGCATTAACGCTAATTGCAACCAGGGGTGTCCCTAACTGAGGATAAACACAGTCAGTTCTGTTTGGTTAAAATTTTTGTATGCTTGACTTACAATCCACCTAAACTAAATACATAAAAAACAACTGAACAAAAAACTGCATATAGAAATTGAGTTGAAATTGTTTCTAATTCATCTTCTTGACATGGTTTATCTGTAATTTTTCAATGGATATCAAAAAAGCACATATATCTTAAAATTGCATTTACTATCATTAAAATATCGATATCATTAACAAGATTTGTGAAACAAGAGTTATGACTCACTTGGAGATAACAGACAATTCTATGTAAAACAGCATATTTAGCATTTTAGCATCCTTATATATCTGTGACTAAACACCCTTGTTCGTTAAACAGTGGGATTGGCACGTTAATGAGATTTCTCAAACAAATCATTAAATACTTAACATTTTTTAACCTAATTCTGATATATTTGAAAAAGTGAGCACCCCTTGTAGATATCCTGTCTATGGTGCACTGAACCAGTATTGTGTTAGTTTCCAGATTGTGACGTTTCAATGTTGAGAATTATGAAATAAAGTTGGTATTAGCATCAAAAAAATTTGTTGAATAGGAAAAACACTTGTTGGAGAGTTTTGATGGGTTTCACTTTTTATCATTTTTTCAGTACTTAGATGGAATGCATTAAATACTGAAGTGAAATACTGCCCACAGAAATGTTTCAAGTAAAAATACTGATTTTAAAAACACCACAAACAAGCACACGTATTCAAAGGCCTTGAAACACAGTGAATGTACTCAGGTACATTCCACCTCTGCATATGGAATCAGTGAAGACATTTTACTTTGTTCTGAACATGGTCTGAGGTGTAATCTGCCATTGCACTGAGCCATTCTCCCTCTCTATCCCTGGCTCTCTTTAATCATTTATGTGAGCACATTAGGCAGCACCAGACTGCATCAAGAACAATCTCACCTACAACCGCAGGACACACATATCAGGACTGTTGGGAGTCTCTGAGAGCTTTACAACAGCTGCTTACAATATGATTATGATAAAAAATGCAGTATACAATCTACATCTACTACACAACTGAAGTTTGAATGACATTATTTTAATTCAATACATATCTTATTAGTGAGAAAATTTGCGAAATTTGGGTCACTATTCCATGAAGGAGTTGGTTGTGGTTCCTGGGGCTAGACTAGTTAAGATCAATGCTGATTATTAAATGAACATAACTGCATCCATTTGAGGTCAGACTTCCTTGATTTTGCCGAGTAGAAAATAGATTTTTGTGTAACGTAGACATCAATTTTCTCCAGGGGTGGCTATTTTATTTTTTTTTCTTTGTGTTAATGTGTCCAAACTAACTCAAGTGTCTGGATTACCTTCAAAAACTGCAATTAACAACTTCCAGTTCCTATTTAAATGTCAAATTTATTTGATGTCAATTTAACTCTTATTATGAGTTAATTAAAATCAACAGTCAGTTGAAATTAACATGCAGCTGGATTTTCTTATTCTGTTTTTCCACTCATTTCCCCTTTTTTCTTTTTCCTCTGTCTTTTTTTGTCCTGGCTGTATTCTTCTATTTATCAACCGCCACCTTCTATAAAGTTTTACTCTTTAATAAACATATTCAGAAACAACAACACTAACCTTTATCCCCTCACAGCACAATGTAAAAAACATGAACACACTGCCAACCACCCTGCAGACAAATATAACAGTGAAGGTGCCAAGGACTTGCAACCAAAGTAGGGCTGCCCCCTACAACTCTATTTGAATGTTTTGGTGATATTAATTATTCCAATAAACACATCACAAAGGTCAGGTTATATCTAAACAAAAATGAAATACTTTTTACACAAGAATTGTGTTACAAAGCGCTGTAGCTTAACCTTAAATGACACTTCTATTTTGTCTAACACACTTAAAATGAGGTATGGCTATTAAATAATGAGACAGTGCTTACGAAGATAAACCACATGGTTCACAGTCACACTGAGTGTTATACGATAAAGACTGGGTAGTCATGCACAACTGCTGTAAGTTTCCAGTGAGTGACATCTTTAGTTCTTTTTGCTTTAGTGTTTTTGCTTAAGCATCGGAAAATGATTAGCTTAAAGTTGAACAACGCATCCACTTGAAGTTTTTGATGAAATTGAACAAAACAGCAGCTGAATCTTTTGGTACATTAACTAAGGTGTATGTGGAACACTACATGTCACATGCACTTGTGTTTGAATGGCACAAAAAGATTTTGTGAAGTCAGAGAGGATGTCTGAGATGATTAACATCCTTAAACTTGCTGTGCGGATGGATAAGCCTGATTCTCCGTCTGTAAAAACAAGCTCCAATCTACAATACAAGCAAGACGACAGCAGGAAGTGACTAACCAGACAGAGAAGGCTGTTAGCAATGACACCAGAAATGGTCTCCTTTTATTTCGAGACACTTCAGCCAATTTTTGTGTGAAAATTTGAACATGACCAAAGTGTGTGCCAAAGTTGTCCAAAAAATTTCTGACTCTCAATCAAGAGGAAAAAAGCAAGCAAATTTGTTGAGACATTTTGGGACAAACTGAATGAGACACAACTTATTTTTAGAGAGACTGGTTAAGTTTATGAAACCTGGAAAACCAGTATTCTTTGCCATTAAGGGCATAATTTTGGAGGAGTGGGTTCCAGAGGGGTCATTAGCGAATCAACTAGAAAAAACGTTCTAGAAAAAATGTTGAGGAAAAGTCTGAAGAAAGAGACCACATTTGTGAAAAAATTGTTTCATTTTTCATCGAGGCAGCATGCTAGCTCACACTGCGCTCTCGGTAAAGCAGTTCCTGATCCACAAACAATTCACAGTGCCGATCACCCTCCTTGTTCACCTGATCAAGCACCATTTGACTTTTTCCTAAGACGAAATCTGTGCTCAAAGGGACACACTGTGAGTCTGTATCAGAATGTAAGAAAAGAATGACGGAGGGTCTGAGACAACTGTCTGAAGAAGACCTGCTGCACTGTTTTGATGGGGGAAGACCTGAATGCAGGGGAGGGAATGTGGGTCATGTGGGTCAATCCTTGAAGGGGAGGAGACTGAAGGAGGAAGACACTGAAAGATGTTCAGGTTCAATACATTTAATTAGCTTTGTTTTTTTTAAAGCCAAACCTTGTATGTGCTGATATTTAAGGCTAAGTTATCAGCAGTAAATATCGTCAGAAGTTTTAGTAACAGCTGATGCTGGAATCATGCTGGTAATATCCTGCATCCCTCTTTAATATTGTATAATAACACACTTTACAGATTATAAATGTCAGGTGTTGTTAGTTGATGACAGAGTGTGGTTCAGATCTCGGTGTAAACAATTTATTATTGTTCTACAACAAAAAACGTATTCTCTGTTAATTGATGTGAAACGTACAGTTTTAGCCTGCATAATGAAATATGATTTATTTAAAAAATCACCTTGTCTTTTAGGATTCACTTTGTAAATTTGTGTATATTGATTATTAAGATGTCTAAAAGTCAGTTCTTCCAACTACTGTTCAGTCCTCAGCCCCAGGAGGCTCTACGTCTCTCGGGGTAATCATTCATTAAGACACAACACTATAACCTTTAAATGTTTTCGATACAGATGGTAAAAATATTTCTCTGGACACCAACACATTCTTGAATAGGAACTAACACTCTTGAGGAACACTCGAAACAGGTCTCACAACACAAACAGCCGCCAATAACACCTCAGAGTATTGTGACAAATGAGCCGCTCTCAAAATGTGGACAGATCGGACGCACAAACTCACACAGAGACACACACGCAGCTGGATGCAAACACAAAGGAGCAACGATGTGCGTGAACGTTCACGGTGCAGAGAGAGAAAGTGCAGGTGGCTGATACATTGCTCCCTCGCTCTGTGTGTGTTTGTGTGGGCTTTTGTGGGCTGGTGGATTGTAAGTCAAGGACAACGCGGTTCGCTGTTGAATGAACAGGTATGCTGCACTTCACCTGCACAAAAGCACTCATGACAGGGAGCTCAAGGATATCAAAGAAGATATTTCCCACAGAAACATGAGTAACTGCACTTCACTGCAAAAAGCTTCTTTAGCTTTAAAGCTCATGCTGTTCTGAAGACAAACAGATATGCTGATGTGTATGAAGAGAAGACAAGATGGGAGGTGATAAAGGGGAAGAAGACGTGATGATATTTGATTTAATCAGGGCAATCAAGGGGTGGTCAAACAGAACATTCTAAAAAATTGACAAACGTTTGTTGATAACTGCAGTTGATTACAATTTTTGCTAAGAAATATCTTTTTGCATTAATGATATATTTTAACAGGCCGAATCAACAACATGGAACTAATCTTACCACTGTCAGAATTTAGTTATCAAACGAAGGCAAAGTTACATTATGAACAAGATTTTTATTATTTAATATTATTAAAAGAAGTGCTGCACTGACATGGAAGTAGCTTTGAAATGATTGTTCTACACCATATCTATTAAAAATATGCAGAGGTGCAAGTACAAAATGACAATGACAGAGTGGTATTTGCATTTTCCAAGGTTTAAGTTTCTCTATATGTGTAAGTAAGTGTTAGCTAACGTTAATGACAAAAAAGTATTCTCTGTAATTGTAATTTGAACTGTCTTTTGCCTTTAGCAATAATACTTTACTTCCTGTTTGCATAAAATTCTGAAAAAATTTACTTGAATATTATTGCTGAACAAATAACTTGCAATGGATGGAAATAAAATATTATAATGGGATGCTTAACAATGCAATGTTTACTAGCTTAACTGCAGTGCTCTGGAAATGATAATGCAACTGAAAATGTAATGAAATCAGTTTTACTTTTATCTGTTCAAAAGGGCTTTTTTATATAAATGTTATTTTAATAGAGTTAACCAATGCAAAACATGCCTGAATGCATTGTTTTTTGTCTATTAAATACAAGTAAAGTTTGGCATTAAATCTGTACAGATCTATGGCAGAAAAGTTAATAAACTGATATGTAAAAAATTATGACAATATATATTCAACCGTAAAGGTTGGTGACCACTGGTATAGACCATACGATTGGAAGTTAAGTTTCTTTTTTTAAAGGACATGGTACATTCAAAATAAAAAAAGGATGTATTTCATTTATGGCTAACACATCAACATAGATTTTCATACAACGTATAGCAATAACTATTTATCTAACCTTCTTCTGATTGTTTTTTTAATGCTAACAGCCCTTAATGTTAGTAATTTAATTTCTTTAAAAAAAAATGTACACCATTAATCATGAATAGGTTTTAAAGCATTGTCACAAAGTTAGCTTGATGCTAATTCCCATCTGCAGCCCCTAAATTTGTCATGATTTCAGTAAAAACAAGCAGTTCCCCTTCTGTAGAGTTTCAACCTTGAGTTGCTCATTAACTTAATCAAGAAATGCATTCACAAAAATGGCAGCAATAGAAGCCTTTTCATTGTTTCATTTTTAAAGACTGTGACTAAAACTGCCCCTGAAGAAAAGAGTTTGTTTTCCTTTAATCATCAGGGGTGTGAGGAAGAAAGAACACAAACAATGCAAACAATTCAGTTTCTAATGCCCGTTTTTATTACACTAATGTTTCATCTGTATTACTAAATGCATTAATAAATGGCTCTCTGAGCACTTATAGTTCATTTTGGTGCAACAGCATGCCATTTTGTTGCTTTCTCTGGATCTTAACTTTTTATGTCATTATAGCGGAATAAGATAGTTCTTTTTTCAGATTAATGTGCTAATGTATTACCTCCACCAAGGAGGTTATGTTTTCTTGTTGGTGTATGTTTTTTGGTTGGTTTGTTTGTGTGTTCGTTTGTTAGCAAGATTACGCAAAAACTTCTGCCATTAGCAAACAATTGTTTTTGCTCAATAATTGTCTAACTAATAATGATATTAACATGATTCCGAGTTCTAGGTGTGGGTTTTCAGGGTCAAGGAATGATGGTAACTTTATCATAGAACTATTTCTTATAGATGTTACAGCTATATGTAAGCTACCTTGGCGGAGGTTTGTGCGCTCTGAATGCTTTCTAGCGTTGTCATGTTGTCACGCTTAGTGTGGTCACGTAGCTGTTGTAAGTTGGTTGCAAATATGTGCCTGTAAGTTAAAAATGTTCCTATTGTCTATTTCATATGGAATCCATGAGCAAACAAATGAGGTGAAGGGGGTATCAGCAGTAGGGTCTGTTGTCTTGCTGCTGGAAGGCTATGGGTTCAAACCCAGCTAATGTAGACTTCTGTAGATTTGACCTCAGGAAAGACACTTAACCCCGGACTGCCAACACTGCATCAGTGGCACGTAAATGCGTATTAATGTGAACAAGTGTGATAAGCTAGCTCACTAAACACAGTAGCCTCCACCATCACTGTGTGAATATGGTGTGAATGGATGTATGACCTGCTGTGTAATAACGTCTTTATCTTTTTTCGTCTGATGTTGGGACAAGAAGTCTAGTTTTCCAACAATTACGTATTAATTTTCTGGAATTATTCTCAAAACTGCAAATATATGATATTATTATTCTCAGAGCTGTTGTTAGTTGGCTTACAATTACATGTCTGTAAATTAAAAATGTTCCCAAAGTCTATTTCTTATGGAATCCATGAGCAACCAAATGAAGTGATGGTGAATCCTAATCCTAATTTCCCTGAGGGAGTTTCCCAAAGGGATTAATAAAGTTCTGTCTAATCTAATCCAAACTCATCTAATCATTGGTAGAGTTGGTTGTCTCTAAACTAAAAGGTCAGAGGTTTAAGCCCATGAATTCTTTTGTAGAAATATCCTTGGTGAAAGACACAGATGTTTACATAGCAACGTTAAGTCCGTGAAGTCTGAATGGATGAAAAGTGCCTTGAGAAGTCAAACGACCAGAAAGGAACAAAAAGCCTGAGTTCACTGACCTTTTCTCATTTCATGGAAGCCCTAAGTGGACATGAACATTATTTTACTCAATTTTAGCAGAATAGCAAGAACATATTGGTTGCTTTTCTGGATTTTGATTTATTTATCTCATATCCTGGGATAAAGAAGCTGGTTTTCCCTTGTCACTGTCATTTCTTTTTTTTAATTTTCTGGAAAAACAACCAGAATCATCACATTATCATTGAATACTGAGAATGAGTGCATGTCCTTTAAGAGCCATGTCTGCTTTGTCCATTCACTTTTTTCAACATTTCAAGGGCCAAACTGGAACCATTCATTCATAACATACATGTGAGCTGTTACATTTTTTGAAAATTCAGAAGCTTGACCAGTTAATAACCATTATATTAAAGGATGAATGTGGGTTTGTCAAGGATAAATGTAACAATTTCTGAGAAAATAATTCTCTTTCAGATCAATTCAGATTCAAGGTATCACACACAGAGTGGGTTTTGGAGCTGCTGTGAGTGGGTCATAAATATGTGGCTGGAAATGAAAAATCTTCCTGAAGTATGTGTTGTATGGAAGCCATAATGAGAAATGTGGTGACAGTGGATCAGTGGTAGAGTCTGTTGTTTTCTGCTGGAAGGTCAAGAGTTAAACCTCAGCTATGCAGTCTACTTTAGATATGTCCTTGGGTACAATACTTAACTTCAAATTGTTCAAACAGCATCATTGTCATGTATGTGCCTGTGTGTTCAGTCTTGATAAGATAATCCACTCTACATAGCAACGTCATCCATCAGTGTGTGAATGCAGTGTGAATGGATGTAAGACTGCTGAGTAGAAAGTGCTTTGAATCGTCAGATGATTAGAAAAGATCATTACAAATTAACCTTATATTCACCTTATATAAGCCCTAAACTGACAGACATCCATACAGCAGATGTTTATATCATTCATTCTGGTGCAACAGCCAGTATAATTTGTTTTTTATCTGGATCTTGACATTTTTTCTCATTATGCTGAACAAGAAAACTGTTTTTACAATCATTAACGTGCAAATATCTTGACAATTTGCTCGAAAATCATTATCTCACACAGAGTAGGTTGCAAATGTGTGCCTGAAAATAAAAAATGTTCCTAATGTTGATGATGTATGAAAGCCATAAGCGGACAAATGAGGTGATGGTGAAGTCTGCTGCTTCCAGCTGGAAGGTCAGGGGTTCAAACCCAGCTTTTGCAGTCACATGTTAATGTGAACTTGGGTAGTACAATTACTCCCAAACGGCTCACACTGCATCGCTGGCAGATTGAGAGGAATTCATCTGTACAATTGTGATGAAGCTCAACCATCAGTGTGTGAATGTGGTGTGGATGGATGTATGACCTGCTGTGATAAAAGTGCTCTGATCAGTCAGATTTCAAAAAAAGGACTTCACTCTACGATAGCCTCTGTAAGAAGACATAAATCTACAGAGTAGATGGTGTTTTCATTTATTTTTGGTACAATGGCGTAAAGTATAGTACATCTTGGTTTCTCCTTATTTTGGGCTAATAAAGCTCTTTTCCTGATGATTTTGTGCTAATATCACAAGAACTCTCCTCCAAATTAATTAACATTTATATGTCATCACATCTAAAGAGGACTGAATGACAAAAATGTCCCTATTGTCTCTGATGTATGGAGGCCACGAGGGGACAAATAAGGTGAAGGTGGACCAGTATTTAAGTCTGTTGTCTTTCAGCTGGAAGGTTTTGGGTTCAAACCAGGCTCTTGCATAGATCCATCCTTTGAAAAGACACTTGAACCCAGATTGCTCACACTGCACCAGTGGCAGGTGAATGAGTGTAAATGTCACACTTTAAATAGCAAAATAATGTTATTATCAGTGTGTGAATGTGGTGTAAATGGATGTCTGACCTGCTGTTAAAATGTATAAATTAGTCAAAAATGATGAAGCTCACCACCATTGACATTTTAAAATTTTAACCCTTAGCTGACACCATCCCTATATAATTTTTGTTACTCCATTCTGGCCTGACAACAGGTACATTTTAGTGTGTAATCTGGATTTGACTGATGATTAGAGCTGGTTAAGCATGATCCCTGAGTCAGTTTTTTTTAAGTATCTTAGAAACAACCAAAATTGACATGTAAAATAGAGTCAGGTAAAATGTATGTATGCATGCCCTTGAACAATTTCAATAGTAAGGCACTTTTAAAACATGTCTGTTCGGTCTATTCACTTTTTTATTCATACTCTAAGAAACAAACTGGAACCTATTTCATCAAATAAATTTGACTTTAAATTTTTTGAAAATTAAAACGTAGGGTCCTGAGGCTGAACCAGTTGATAACCACTGCATTAAAGGACGAAAAAACTGCACAAGACTACAAACAAAGCTGATAAGAAGAGACGAGGAGCGCAGGACCGGTCCCTGCTTCCCGGAGAGCACATGCAGGAGAGGAAAGAGAGGAGAAGGGATGAGAGGAGGAGGGGAGTGATGGAGAAGAGGGATGGAGGAGCAAAGACGGAGTAAAGGGAACAGGATATCGTTTCATTTCTACTTACAGAATCTCCAGATCGCGCAGTGCTCGGAAAGCTCCATCTTCAATGCAGCTGATGTGGTTGCTGTCCAGTTGCCTACACCGATCACACGCACACACACACAAACACACACAAACACACGCACGGAGGAGAGAGGCAGAGATGGGAGAGAGTGAGGCGCAAGTATGCACAGCTGGGGGAGGGACTAACAAAAGACGACAGGTTGCGTGAATGAGCGAGTGTGAGTGCGAGGTGAGAGTGGGCTTGAAGAAGCAGGTGGGAGACTCCGCTAACTCTCCCCCCTGTGCTCACTCGCCCCGGGTTGAGTCTCTCACCTTGGCGCTGGTGTGACCGGCCCCGAGGAGAGCAGGAGAGGAAAAGGAAAGTGCCGGAGAGGAGACCAGTGCGCTGAAAGTGGCCTGCCTGGCGTCAGCCTATCACCTCCCTCCCCTGCCGATCGCCTGGCGCACACTGGCCACCGGGAGAGAGAGGGGCGAGAGAGGTAGGCGCAAGGAAGAGGAGAGCGAGCGGGGAAGGGAGCGAGGGAGCCGAATGCTCCTAAAGCCCACCCTGCTTGTCTCTTCTGTAAATATTAATTGCATTTTCTCCTCAACCATCCTCCTCCTACTCCTCCTCCTCCTCCTCCGCCTATCCCCCCCACCCTCATGTCCTCTTTATTCTTTTTTTTCTCCCTCTGTAGTGAAAGAGGGAGTAATTTCATTACATTAGGCCAGCCAATCCATTAAGGGCCTTTTACCGGCTCTGTCACTGAAACAATTTCATTAAAAGGAAAGCCTCCGTAAATCAAGCTACAGTCACGACTCTGCCTCTCCTTCTTCCCGTTCTTCTCCTTCCTCCTCTCTCTCTTACCCAAACTCCCCCCACTCCCCACCCTCCTTCCCAGACTCCCAGATGCACCCTGTACCCCGCCATCATCCATCCTTTTGCGTTTACTTTAATTTGCTCAGCATTTAGGTATTCAAACCCCCCTTCCTCTCGCCATTCATCCATTCATCCCTCCATCCACGAACCCAACAACCCCATGACTTCCTGCCCTCCTTCCCCATCCACCTTACTCTCAGTTTCTCCTGCCCCTCTGAGTTTCCGCTTCCAATGATTAGGTTTAGTGCTGTGGGATATGGATCAAAATCTTGATATGTTCCACGCTGAATGCTAATACAAGAAATATGTCTTTATCGCACTTCTTGTAAAAGTCAATACACAAGTTAACGAAAAGGACCCATTCATGTTTCATTTATGTGCTGCCCCTTGGCGAAATAATGCAGTGCCAGTTTAACTTATTAAATTAGCACTGCACTTAACTACAATATTCTTCTATCTTATCTCTTACTTAAGTTTTCCTTTCATTCAGTTGTTTACACTTTTCCAACATGTTGTCAACCCACTTCAACAGTGCACATGAGTTTCATCATTTCTTGACAGTTTCATCACATTTTCTTACAGATGAAAATGTGCTTTCATCTATCCATCATTTACACCGCTTCTCCCTTTCGGCGTCGCAAGAGGCTGGCATTGGCTGAAAGGTGGGGTACACCCTGAACCAGTCACCACATAAAGAGACAGACAACCATGTACGCACTCACCCACACCTAAGGGCATTTTAGAGTCATCAATTAACCAAACAGGCATGTTTTTGGTCTGGGAGAAAGCAGGAGTGCCCGCATGCACAACTCCACACAGAAGGGCCCTGACCGACGTGGGGATTGAACCTGCCACCATCTTGCTGTGAGGCATGTGCACGGAAAATCATTCAAAGTCAAAAAATGAGGCTGCTTTCTCAAACAATAAAAGATAAAAAGATATCACTCCACCTTTATCTCCATCTCTTTGCCCCCTTTCTCTCATGTCTCCCCCCTCTCTTTCTTCCACTTCCTCTGACTCCTTTCCTTTTTGCCTTGTATGTTTCAGAGCATCCCTCTCCATTTTTCATGTTTTGCTCCTCTCCATCCATTTATAATCCATTTTTTTGTTCCCTCTAGTGCCCTCTCATCCCTGATTCCCCTTCACCTTTTCCCTCTGCTCATCCCATCTATCCTTCTCTAATCCATTTTTGCTCCCTTTCTCCTTTTATCAACCTTTTAAATCGTCTTTTCGTCTACTTGTTCCTCCTCTTCCTCTTCCCTGTGGTTGCAGCAGCTGTTGGATCTGTCATGTCAGCTCTTTAACTCAGAGGAAGGTGCTTCCCAGAGCAGGAGCTCAGTCGCTTCTGTTGAGTGGCACAAATTACATCAGGGCTTCAGAAGGAACTCTGGTATGCTTTTATATGGACACGTTTGTGTGAGAGTTTGAAAACAATCTGAGGTATAGATGGAAGTCCTCAGAGGGTGTGAAAAAGGTATGTACTGTAGTATACTGATAGTGTGTACTCAGAAATATGGCTATAGTTTTAGGAAAACTCTGAGGCTTAACTATAGCCCTGCTTCCACTGAGAGGGCTTTCCCACCGGCAGTTCTGGTTCTGGAACTGGTTCTGTGCTGGATCCTCAAGACCCTGGTGCTTTCTAGCGAACTAGCCTGCATTTATTCCAGTTTTGGTGGAATGAAAGTGGGAGGGTGCTATTCCGTGTTACTTAGGCAGAAGTAAACAACCGAATGGCAAAAGACGGATCAAATCGATATAATAAGGCCCTGTTTACATGACAACGTTGTCACCAAAAAACAGAAAGTTTTTTTTTTGCGCTTTCAAAAGTGCTCTGCGTTCATATGGATCCGACTGAAAACGCTGTAGCGTGCATGCCAGGCCCGTAGATGGCGATGTCAGTTTGTAGTGAAACAGCTGTGTTACAACACGCGTATGCTTTCCAGTGAAGACAAACTTTTCACAAACAACAATGGCGAGTAGAACAACAAATGTGTCTCGATTACAAACTGGATAAGAATCCGTTTTCAAAACTTTCCACTTTGCACCCTGGTTTCAAAAGTTTGTGGACACTCTGGGCACCATTCTCGTGTAAACGGAAGGCGAAAACGTTATGAAAACTCTCCGTTTTCAGCCGTTTTCGTGTAAAGTACTTTTTGCTTTACTTAAGGTTTTTGTTTTCATCATGCAATCAAGCGTGCAACAACTGCTGATGATAAGGAGACATAGAAGATGTATGTAGAAGGCATCTGATATGTAAAAATTATGTGTGCGTCCCTCTACGTCCTCTACTTCCTGCTGATTTTATCAACGCAGAATACGACATGCCCACCGATGAGGCTACAGTTCACAAGATGGAGGCAAAGCTTTTTCGGTTCCAGTCACAAACCAACTTTTCAGGTTTCAAACATTTTTTTTTCGGTCCGAACATGCCGGCTGGTTCAAAACTAGGCTCGGGAACTGGAACCGGCACGCAGCCGTGCCAGTGGGAAAACCCTCTGTGTGGTCTGGTTTGGTTCAGTACAGTTCAGTACGGTTTGGAGCTGCCAACCCTGATCTTGTTTTTGTTTCCACTGCCAGCTGTACCTTCACTCAAGGGTGGACATTCTTCTTTACAGCAAGAGCAGCGAACAATTCACTCTAAATCCTCGGCTAATTTGAACATAGCACGGTATGTATTGTATGTGTATTACATGGTTGGATATTTATGTATAATCAAACTGGGCCAACCAAACAGGATAAAAGCCTCAATACATGGTAAATACAGAGCTGCTACCAACTCCACCATTGAAGCACCCCAAGATCTGGAAAATTTAATCTAATATAAATGCTAACTTCCAGATGACTTTGTTTGCGGCTGTGTTTTCATTAGCTATCCCTATTGAAGATATTTTACTTTGATATGGAGAGGAGAGAGCAAGGCAATCACAAGGCAAGAGACTTCATGTGTGGTACAAGCATGGTTGCCCCCCAGTTTGCCAAATCATAAAGCCAATACATTTTTAACTGTTTTTTTTTTTTTTTTTTACCTCAACCAAGGAGGGTACATTTTGTACACTTTATTTCTGTTTGTTTATTTGATCGTTTGTTCTTCCATCTGTGAGCAAGATAACTCAAACAGTTGCCATTGGAATATAATTTTCAGGAAATGTAAGTCACATTTTTTAATTGTTGCACGATTGGGCAGTTTCCCATACTCTTGCTTATGACTCAAATGCTCTCAAAGGATTGAATGCCATTTTCAGGATATACTGGTCATAGCACAAGGGAGAAGTGAGTAGAATTAGGTGATCTGAACCCAGTTGTGGAGCCAGGAATATTTTAAGGATACATGGCAGGCCAGTTTTCCACATTTTCACTCATAGCTCAAAAGTTCTCAATGGATTTTGATTACATTTTCCGGAAATCCTGGTCATGGCACAAGGGAGAAGTGACACGATATTGGTGGCGATCTGAATCTGGGTGTGGATTTAAAGGATTTTTCCACACTGATGGTGCAGTTTTCCACATTTTTGACAATAACTTGGCTAAGGATGTCACAAATGGCTTGGTGGAGGTTTGCATTCTCTGAGCACTCTCAGGGGCGAATCACACAGAGACAGGTCACTTAATGTGCAGATGCTCAAAAAACTCCCTCAGGGGGAATAAATAGAGAGAGCACGTGCAGTCAAATGAAATTAGCAGAAAATGGGCTCAAGCAAACAAAATGCTTACGCCCAAACTCTTTTCTGCCACCTTCAATATTGGCTCACTGAGGGCATCAGTACCCACCCTCACCTGTCTATTTGCCTGTTTTCATCATATTTTACGTCTGCTATGGCTGAAATTGACATTAACATGCACTGAGACTCTACCTCTTTCACTGAAAAGTTGAGATACATGGTCAAAACTAGAAAGCACTTGGAGAACTCAAGCTTCTGCCAAGGTAGCTCATATATTGCTGTTACATCTATAAGCAATAGTTCTGTGATAAAGTTACCACCATAATATGATTCCTTGACCTTGAAAACCCACACGTAGCACTCAGAATCATGTTGATATCATTATTAGTTAGACAGTTATTGAGCAAAATATGATTGTTTGCTTATGGCTTTTATCTGGATCACCATCAAAATGAATCATTTTTAAGTTGGGCCATTACCAACATCTCCTGAAAATTTCAGCAAAATCCGTTCAGTAGTTTTTGCATAATCTTGATAACAAACAAACAAACATACACTGGCAAAAACATAACCTCCTTGGTGGAAAATGCTGGAAAACTGCACCGCTGAGTGGCAGGTAAAGACACCTGATATGCACTGCCACATAGGAAAACAATTATTTTAATGTTGATACTTTTCACATCTCTGCATGATCCCCCATTAATTACATAGTTTTAATTATTGTCCTTTTTTTAATGACTTAAACAAAACTTCATTGTTTGAAATTTAAGAGGACGCTGTTTTTGCTGGTGCTTTAACAACATCTGCTTTGTCAACTGAACGTTTCTACAGTCAATTCAAATTCAATTTAATTCCATTTTAAATCCAACATTTTATTGCATGTAAATGAGGTGCATTATCTATTGTAGTTTAGAAAATACGCCTCATATTAGGACAATGAAGCTGAGTTTTCTTTCCCATCTAAACATTTTACAAGCAAATCAGGTCACGTTCCTTGTATGTAATATCTTAATACTTGAACATGCTCATCCTTAATAAGCTTAAAATGAAGTGTAAGAAGACATGATGAACTACAAATTAGACCAGTGCACTCATTTTGATTTAATTGTTTTTAAACAGATTGTCTTATTAAAAGCAGTTTAGGGAAGAGTATTTATGTTAATGTATTTGTATCTGATATTGACTGACTGTGGAACTGTTTGGCGAGAGTTCAGTTTGGACTCAATACAGTAAATACCAAACAACTGCGCCTGCAGGCCAGGTTGGGCTGGGAGCATAATCATTTTCTACCCTCTAAAGGCTTACAGAGACTGATGAGATGTTTTAATCTGATTTGATGCTATGCAATTATATCAGAGAGGTGATTTAGGGATCAGTTATTTACAGCTCCTCCATGCTGCACTTGATTAATTGAGCACAGTTGGTAAAAATGATCAATATAGAGCACTAAGCTAAAATTATTTTATCAAAAATAAAACAGGAAAGACTAATAAGCATGTTTGTTTGTATTAAAAGCAATGTTTTTACACTTGTTGAGAGGGAGCCGAGTGTGAGCATCTGCTTAATGACTTGACTCTAAAATTTATGGAGTCCAGGGATCAAACAACATATGGTCATGCCATGTTTGTTTTTTCATATAATTAAAAGTCATGTTGTTTTTTAGTAAGGCGAACTGGCACACAGCCTGAACAGCCATATGGAGACGCATGGTGCTGCCAAAGTTGACTGTAATCAAAGCCATTTGATTTTCAGTGCTGCCCTTTTGGTAACATTGAGAATCAAGTACAAGGTTCAGATTGAACTATTTGAGGCCTTCTCAGTTCGCGATAATGTTGCATTTCTTAATCAAGTAGCACAACTCAGATGCTGATCCATATTGGATGGTTCTGCATGTTGATTATTTAAAGCCATTTACAAGAGATTTGGTGGAGAATGAGGCCATGATGGAAAGATCATCCAGTCATGGCATATGCTATTAAAAGGTTCTGCACATTACCAAACACTTTCTATGAGCTTTTTTCCCAGATGGGCTAGTGAAATATATTGAAAGGTCCATCTGGTGTGTCAGGTTAGCATGTCTGGGCTGTTTTGTGTTTTTATATGTATGTTTAGATTGATTATTCTTCCGTGTGTTTTGTGAGGAACACAACAATCTAACAATGGCTGTCAAGTGTCAATCAAACATAAAGTCATACCTGATCAAATGTGTTTATAGTTACAGGGATGTAACAACAAAAATATACCCTTAATCAAAATATAATGTCTCCTCTCCCATTTCCTGAGTTTTATCTTATTCTAGGGGCCAGATGGGATGCTGCGGAGGGCCTGATGTGGTCCCCTGGCTGCCAGTTGATGACCAACGCTCTAGACAATCTATAAAAAGACAACTGCTCCAAGCAAAGCTAGTCCACTCTTGGTCATGACCTCTTGATTTAACTTTATTGTCTCTTTTCTTTCAATGGCTGCTCTGGGAGCCTTAAAGACTTAAGTCAATGGTCCAAGAGGCATATCATTAGCCAAAAGGTAAAACACTTAAGAGTAATTATTTGTCTGTAAAATACTTTGATTATATTCCTACCACTCATTAAAGCCAAACAAGCCCCTCAGAGAACAAATGGGCGCCCTTTCTGTTTGAGGACATCGACACCTCTACAAGTGTTTATGGATTAAAAGAACGTACAATCTTTATGCTCAAGAGACCACACACCTGCAATTCACCCTGAATTGAGTATAATGGTGGTTTTATACTGGTGCCCATGCACTTCATCTTCTATTGTCACCCACAGTAAATGATCCCATCGTCTGGGATATGATTGGATTCCTCTGGCAGCTTTGTTCACCAAGCACCCTGATTAGCAACGACGTGATTGGTATCAATCTGGAGCGAGGGTGTACTTGGTGTCTCTAAGTGTGTTCAAAGTTCTTGTGTGCAAAAATTGTGTGTTCAAATTGGAAATAGAGAAGAGGTCCAAAATTTAATTTCCTTTTACGTAATTAGTTAGTGTGTTTAATCATGTTGATCATAAGGCCTATTGGCAAACTGACTCAATGCTTCCCTCTGCAACCATCTGGGCTCACACACATACAGTATGAACACACACACAGCAACCCTAAAGCTCCTGAGTCTACCAGTGAGCAACCAGAACTGACTGAGTAATTAATGAGAGAGCACAAAGAGGAGACCAGGATGTACGAGCTGGATTGCATTCTTCCATATCTTTATCTATCAGGGTAGAAAAATGACTTATATTGGAGATTAATAAAACAAAGAACAAAAGAAGCTGAAGAAAGGTACAAGCAACCCACAAATCAACTTATAGATATAAAAAAATTAAAGAGTACTTACACAAACTCTTAGATAAAGACAGACGCAATATTCAGGAAACATGGAGAGTGCTGAGCAGTAAAATTAAAAACGGTTCTGGATAAGGACAGTATTACGGCTATGAAAGATAAAGAATTTAATTGTTGGCACAAAAGAAATAGCTGAACGATTTTATGATTATTTCGTCATGTTGGATTTAACTTATCGAAAGAGATTGAAGGGCCAACTGATCAGAAGAAGTACAAAACGATATTGTTAAAATAATATCCCTGTTAATGTTTATTAGTGCTGTGAATGAAAGTGAAATACTTACGATTGTGAAGATAATAAAAAGTCCACTGACTGTTGTAATATTGATTTGGTTTTAGTCAAAAGTATTATTGAAAGTATTGTTAAAACCATTAAACTGTTAATCTGGTATATTTCCCTCTAAAATGAAAACTGCAAAATTTATTCCCATTTACAAAAGTGGAGACATACATCCCTTTTCAAATTACGGGCCAAAATCTTTGTTATCCCAGTTTTCAAAAATTAAGAAAAGAAAATACATATTTGCCAAAAGGCATAAGTTTAGACAAACACAATTTACTGACAGATCAACAGTTTAGTGGCAGCATATAACTTGTTGAGGACATATCCTCTGCTTTAGACAATAAGAATTACACTGTTGGTGTGTTGACACTGCTGATCACAACATATTATTGAAAAATTAGAGGGATAAGGGATACAAGGGTTAGCTTATAAATGTTTTTAAAGTTACCTTGATGACAGGTACCAGTAAGCGAAGCACAACATAAAATCTATTATTTAAGATCACTTGTGGTGTTCCTCAAGGGTCTGTGTTAGGCCCAAACTATTTACTCTATTTCAATGATATTTTTAATATTTCTAGGATATTAAATTTAGTTTTATTTGCTGATTACACAGCTCTCTATTACTCTGAAGTCTAAATGATCAGAAAAAAGACAAATGACATTGACTTTGTTGTCTACATTGTTTACCAGTGAAGCTCAGGACTTATACTTTATGAGCCCCACCTGTAGAGTTTACAAAGACCTCAGGCTATGCCGACCATTTTCAGTTTTACACAGTACACGATTCAATAATAAGATCATCCTTTTAATACAGTTTAGGAGCTTTGACTTGCAAATGGAGAGTCCACTTTAAGTAATATTCAAGGGTAGAGGAAGTCAAGGCACGTGTTTCCATGATAATGAGTCCAACTCTTTTGTCCGGGTTCAGGATTAATTTATGCTGTCAGGTACATTAAGTGGCTTTCAGTCCAGCCTGTTTTGCAAATCAGATTAGACAAACTGAATATAAACTCACATTTGTTGAAGTGGTTTTATGATGTTATAATTCTGTTTGCGAGGGAAAAATTGAGAACACAGTCCAATGTTAAAGGTCAAGTCAAACCTTATGCTTTTATGGAAAAACATGAAAAAGTAGTTAATCTGATTCTAGCAGAAACTGCACTTTGAAGGTTATGGTTTCCTGTTAAAGTAATTTTACATCCAAACAAAGCCAGGAATCCCATCACTGAGATGAAATATGTAACTGTTGGTAGAGAGCGGTCTTATTTAAAATGCTACAACTCAGACAGAGCTATTGACATTTTCTGCAGACCATCTCTGTTAGTCACTACCTTTAATGAATTCGCCACTTCCTGTCATTTAGGACAGGGCGTGGGGGGTTGATGTACGGTTGTGTGGAACAAATGGTCTCTGACTCAGTTTTTGATTGTGCCTCATCGCTTTGTGTATCATTACCTTTTACTACTTGATAATGAAAAAAACAGCTGTGGACAGTAACAAAATAGATTTAATTCAGCTTTGTACCCAAGTTAAGTCTTTTGTTTCTGGAGTATATCTCCTATTTTAGGGGAGGGGGGGATATTTCACTTTATATGAAAGTAAAAAATCATACTTTTTATTCTACATTTCTATGATTGTTGATGTAACTCGCTTGTCTTGCTCAAAAATCAGCTATTGAACTGCCTTTTCTAAATCATGCACTGCACACACTACATCTACGGTCTGGGCTTCAAACACCACAGATGAACCATAAGAAGTAAAGATACAAAAAAAAAATCCAGACCTCAGAGTGTAAGATTACATTAATGCAGAACAAGGATGTT
The DNA here is from genome assembly GCA_037902135.1 of Cetoscarus ocellatus. Taxonomy (NCBI): domain Eukaryota; kingdom Metazoa; phylum Chordata; class Actinopteri; order Labriformes; family Labridae; genus Cetoscarus; species Cetoscarus ocellatus. Next base: position 204,097 of record JBAMNC010000951.1, read on the forward strand.
GGGAGCCAACTGCGGTTGCATTCTACTTTTATTGGGCCTGCAGCAAGCTCCAAAAATAAATTTGGCCTAAAGTATTTAATACTTGTGCTTTACTGATTAATAAAGACAAACTGACTACATCATATAGGAGCAGCATGAGCCACCTTCATTTGCTCTGCTATGTTCTCCATCTAAGGTCTGATTTATAAAGAATATTGTGCAGCACACACCCAGCTCCATTTAAAGATGCATTCACACAGTGACACTGACATTTTGGCCAACTTTCACCAACATAGAAGGAAATGTTGAGCCACGCTGAGCAAAGTCAGGCCATGCAGAATTAAGTTAACATTAGTTAGTGATGATGAGGATGTTTATTAGGTACATAGAAAAACGTAATCTATACTTAAAAACTTCTGTTTGATCCAACATACTTGTAGACACCATCAATAGTTGACCTCTGCTTACCTATGTTACCCTCAACAACTGCATTCATCTTTGTTGGCCTTGGACTCCTATTGTTCAAAATTTCCTGAAGTTAAATGTGAAACCATGCGTTTCATCTATGTTTGCCAAATTTAAAATCTGCATAGAAAAAGTAAGGTTGCTGTTGGGAAGTGTCATGCTTCACCTACGTTTCTCTCTGCTTTGGATGTGTCAACCTGTGTTGAACACTGCAAATTTGACTCCAGGAACTTTCACCAAATTTGATAATGTCTCAAAGTTAGTCAACGTCAGTCACTACATGTGTGAATGGGCCTGAAGTTTGTCGGCTTTGTGCTGTTTGCTCTTGTTTTGAGTCTGAAAGTGGGAATAGCATCTGCTCTCTACTGCATGGAGGGCTATTCTCATCTTGATGAGGGGCACATCCGGGGTAATCTAGGTCAAATGCAGTCACCTGAAATCTGATTGGCTATCCCAAAATCCTTTACAAAGAGAGACTATTCACCTCGTCAAGCTATGAATAGAAAATGTGGTGTAGGCTGTTATTTCTATGAAAATTTTCAATAATTAAGCATACAGTAACTACACACACTAAAGGTTAGATATGTAAATAGGCCCAGTCATCTTTACATTTCTTTGTATGCAGACCGCAGTGAAAAAAGGGTTTGGACTTCCCTGATGTAGAATCTGTAAATAGAGAATGCTGCATATGCTGCTGATGTCATCTTTATCAAAAGATTTTGGGCTCTCAAATGGAGACCAATCATGAATAATTTTGTGATTGTTTCTAACCCTCCACTTAGATAAATGTCAGGATTTAGTTGTCAATTGTTGAAATTGTGGCAGACATAAAACAACTGAAGGCAAACACCTGCAATGACAGAGAGCAGTTTGGGAACTTCTGTGTATGTGTGCATGTACGACACAATGTTCTCACCTCTCTCTAAAGGCGCTGTAGTCATAATTCAAACAAACGGCCACCCTGCACTGCATTGTGGGTAGGGAAGCATGAAGTGTGGAGGCGTTTTACGAGGGAGAAGAGAAAGGAGGGGATGACAGGAAGGAGAAAGGTAAAGAAGCAAAGCCATAGGGTTCTATTTATTTGTTTACACATCAGTACGCGGTACAGTTGTATTGCTTAAAGCAGTGACTGTAACACTCTTTGATATCATGCGCCTGCAGGTTTACAGTACCTGTGCTTAGATGTTGAGCATGGTTGTACTCAGCGGGAGAAATAAATCAAATTTGATCACAATAAAAAAAAAGTGGGTAAAGAGAGCGAGAAGGCAGGCAGATGGAAAAAACAAGGAACAATACGAGGACACGATGGCTACAGAAGATAAAGAGCGTGTCTGTGTGGGCACTGAGGTGTAATGTGAGGGCATATGAAACAGCTGTACCTTATCTGATGCCTCCATGCCTCTCTGTAATCCAACCACAGCCATGCCTTACAGCAAGAGGGGCTCACATATGTTCAGATTTAGGCGTGAAGATAGAGGTACACACATACAGTAAGTGTGGCAAAACACGTCTGCCAGCACTGCTCTGTCCATCTGCACTGTAAAAACAAGCTAACCAGGGATATTTTTAGGATTTTAGAATTAATTAAGGGAAAAGGCAAAAGATGTACGAGGGCTGATTGATAAGTTGTGAGCCTCATATTTAAGGGTTTGACTTTTGGCAGACATATTGCATTATTATTTAACATAATCCCCTTCAGTATCTATACACTTTTGCCAGCGATGTTTAAGGGCCTCAATGCCACTTTTAAAGAAGTCCTTTTCTTGACCGTTCAGAAAGTCCTCCACTGCATGTATAACGTCATCATCTGACCGGAAGTGGGTACCAGAAATGGCCTTTTTCAATTTTGGAAATAGATGAAAGTCTGATGGAGCGAGATCAGGCGAATAAGGCAGATGCTCAATCAATTCAAAGCCAGAATCTTTAATGGCAGCCATGGCAATGACAGACTTGTGAACAGGGACATTTTGTCCATTTTGCAAAAGTCACTTGCCTTGTTTACTTTAGAGTGCTACCTCTTCGACATAAACTGACCAAATGACACCAGTCTTTGGGTGCACAGCCTGAAATGGTCAGGGAATAGATTCCAAAAACAATGTTAAAATATAAAGAATAAGGTTTAAATAACACACAAATGCAGCCATTTCCGTTTTTTCCCTTCCCGCCAAGTAAGTACCAGGTTCCAGCCAATTACCAACCAACATCCAGCCACTAGGCCACTTCTAAATCCCCCCATAAACTCATCGGTATTAGTTAAAAAAAAATTTCCCCTAATATTATATATTTTTGCCCTTATAAGATCAGTCCATATCACCCACACCGCTGCCATTGGGCATTAGAGACATTTTGCCCTCTTCTGTCTGGGGCTGCCATGTTGCATTTATAGTTACACAGTTCATAATAAAAAAGATTAAATGAGTTGTAGGAATGTAATGACAAAAAGATGACCTCAAAACTACCACATATTTGTCAACCCCACATTTTTTAAATTTCATGATGTTCTGGGGGCCAAATGGGAAGCTGTGGGGGACCTTATGTGGTCCCCAGGTTTTTTGGAAAACACATTTCATAGTTTAAAACTTAATAATTGTTCAACCGTCAAACACTCTCTATATTAGTCTGACACATTCCAAGTAGTTGGACTGTGTAAAGCTCCTATTAGGAGCACTGGCACTGTACACTTAAGTACTTCTTGTGTGATAACCAGCTTTGTCCTGCAGATATGACGTTAGAGGCATTTTCTAGTCAAATCTTAACTCTGTTTTTTGCCTGTCATTATACTTATTGTGTATCTAATGCAGGCCCCAGCCACCAAAGCGCATCAAAACCCTTGCTGTCCAACCCCTAAACCACCTATCTGGGCAAAACAACCACACACTCTGATGGCATTGCTACCTGGATAGATTTACAAGCATTAAAGACATCTTAATAAAATTTTTGATATTGATGTTTTTTTTTGCTGTGTAAGATGCATGAATATTAATTTCAGTCTGTTTCATTATCACTGAAATCTCCTCACAGGAACTTTAAATGTTCACAAGTATTATTGCAATCTGCTCAGTGTTGTATGAGTGTTTTGCGTTTCTGTTCTGTTAATGACTACTCACTTCTTTTTAATTCTTTGTTAATGTGAATTTTATATTTATGTGAATACAAATGTAGTACTTTGGAGAGCATTTGAGTTACTGAATTAGCTGTTTGCCATGATTTTAATTGTTATAACTTCAAACCAGCTTGTCTGAAATGGCCTCACCCTGAGGGATGAATAAAAACCTAAATTGAACTGAATGAGAAGTGACACCTCCTGTTGAAGTGAATTCTGCTCAACACGCAGGACCATGCTGAGACTTGTTATACATTCCTTACTCTAATGAACCTATACCAGCAACACAGGGGGGTAAGTGTTAATGAACCTTTTATACATGGCTAATTGAACTCCTACCATAAGTGTTTTCCTTAGAGGTTGTTGCATGTTTTTTAGCCTTTCTATCTTTAACGCAGCATAAATGAGGCGGACCTGCCATAGAAAGCAATCCGATTCAATTAAAGGTTCAGAATCATTCCTGTGGAGTTCGTTAGCAGGAGTGCGAGCAGTTGTTGGCCATAAACGCACAGACACTGAATATTTGTTAACACAAGCTGAGCTTAAGAGGAGAAACAACGACTTGAGACCTACAGCTTTGAATAAACTGCAACAGGTAACAGGTTACAGAAGCCCTTTTCACACATGAAACTCTGATATTATCAGGGTAAACTCCAGGCAGCCTGCCCGGGTAATTCACAGACATGGTCGTTCACACTTGCTCCTTTCAGTAGAGGAGAAGTGGTGGAGGGTGGGGGGTCACCTACAGGCAGCACACAACGTCAAATAAACACAACAGAAGTCAGTGTTTGTAATATGAGAGCAGGCAAACAACTCATATCACAATATATTCTTACTTAAGTGTTACCTGTTAAAAAGTGTGTCAGTAGCATCAATGAAAGAGTAGAGAGGAGCATGGAAGCTCACAGAAGTGAATATGAAAGCTTCAGAGCTTCATCTCCGTATCCAACAGCAGCTCTTTGGATGCATGAGTTTGTGTTGTCCTCTGACAATCAGATAAACTTCTCCCACAAAAGCAGTTGTTTTGATCCATCCTATCAACTCTCTCTTTTCCTGGTTCACGCCAGTCACACAGGACGATGTCGTTAGCTCTCCCCATTTGCCTCAGTGAATTACGCTGATAATTCTCGGCAGCGTTCAGACATGAGCCAACTCAGACTTTACATGGATAAAATATAAGGGGGGCTTAAGGAAACTGCCTGGGTAAAGTCCTGGTGAAAAACTCTGCTATTTGTATTCATGCATACGGCCCTCCTGAGTAATGTCCACATAAGTTAAGTTTTAGTTGCGTGTGTAAACGGGATAAGAGACAGCACTACTGATAATTTCTTAAAATAGCATTACACAGCTCTACAAAAGTTTTGCTGTTTTAAGATAAGATAAGATCAGAGTGCTGAGATGATACATTGTGAGGCTGGTCCAAAGTCTTCCAAACTTTTTTTTTTAGTTTGGCCTAAGTCTCCATTTTGTTTTGTTTTAAAACTTTTGTGGCAACTTTTTTTTTGCTTTTACACGTTTGATCCCAACATTTAGTGTCCCCCTGCTTGGGTGGTATTCCAGGGTCAAATTGGTAGATAAACCAGCATGGAATTTGCCAGAAATGCAAAACTGCCAGCTCATGCTTGCCAACATCAGCACTCTCTGCCAAAACTGATAATCCAAGAGAAAGTCAACCATTTGCAATAAAGGCCCAATGGTTTTTTAGCTTGGATGTTTCCAGAGGTCAAACTTTAACTGCTTTCTTGTAAATCGCTCAATTGGTTCATTTGAAACTAGGGTTTTTAAGTGGTAATAATCTTATTAAATGGTCAACTTCACTTTATGTGGCCCATGGGGTCTAGAATCATCTGTGCATGTGATGGAGGAATGCTCAGTGAGGATTGTGATTGAGGAATAGCACAAATATTCCCAAGTACTTGCATGAAATCTGGTTATTTTAGTCAAGATTATGGTAAAATATATTTCCGTTAACTATCTTTAACATCCCTGTTGAGGGACAACCTTCAATTTTCTTATTTCCAGGTTTATCCCCGTTTATCATCAAAAATTTACATTTCCGAATTAAAAAAATCCCAGAATTTTGCAACCCTATTTGGAACTAGGCTGTCATACGGAGAAGACCTCAGGGGTCAATGGTAATCCAACGGAGAAGACCACAGGGGTCAATGGTAATCCAAAACATGTACAAAACTCAAAAGGAGCAGCCACAGCAGCTCACCAATGTCTCACCATGAAAACAGGAAGGTGCTGTAACTCAGAGCTTTATACGTAAAACTAAAAAGTTTCATGAATACGAAATATATGCACAGGGGATCATCTTCTATATTTTTTCAAGGGTTAGTTATTTCTTCAAGGTTGGATCAGTCTAATAAAACAAATTGTTACATGCGCCAACTGTTGCAACTGAGATATTCTGGCTACTTTTACTTTGGGCTGTCATATTGTCGATCACTAGGTCTGACACTTATCCCTCTGGCTGAACATTTTCTGACACCAGCTGTGAATTGAGGTTTGTTTAATAGATGTAGGAAGTTAAAAACAAATTAAAAAGATACATTTAAAACCACTGCATAGTTTTCCTCCTCTCATTTTCTGCATTGGATAATAACCCAGGAGCTGGATGGGAAGCTGTAGAAGCCTGATGTGGCCCTGGGGCTGCCAGCTGATGATTATGGTTTGAATTTAAGGTTAAAATAAAAAAAGTCAGGCAATTTTCAGGAGTCGGACTCGGACTTACTTCTTCTAAGAAGCTTATTTGTTCCATTTAAAACTAAGCTGGTGTATAAAAAAGACCTTAAGGGTGAGAAGTCATCAAAAGCATAAAAAACTTAAAGGGTGTGGCAATGGTTACTTGTCAAATTTGATACCTTGCCATGCCCTGACTCCAAGCTAAAGAGTCCAAATAGCGTCAAACTTCACGTGTTTGATGGAATTTATCACCCTTTAACAGCACTGGAGAATGTCCGACTATCAGTTCAAACCCTTCCTGACTTTTCTTTGTTTGGTAAGGACTTTGCAGCTACACATGCATCACAGCAACACTCAAATATACATATGTGCCAATCAGACCAATCAGTGCTCTCTCACCTTTAGTTACACCTTTACAAAGGTGATAGTCAGAGCCGGTGATGATGCAGATTCTTGAAGTCATGGGTCAAAGGTCACAAACATTGGGCATTATGGTTGTTTGTGTATAGGGATAATGTCAGGGTAGTAGGGCTGAACGAGATGGACAAAATTTCATATCTCGATATTCATGCCAGATATCTCGATATTGATACAATAAGACATGACTACGGGTTTGGTGAAAACCAAGCACTTTCCAGAAAAATAAAAACATCATAATACAAAAGAATGTGGAAAGTGCAGTTTTAGCGCGGGGAAATCTATATCGTTTATATCGTTGCTTTTTCGTTATTAATATCTTGAATGTTCGTATCTCCATATTGATACGATAACGATATATTGTTCAGCCCTACAGGGTAGTCAGCCTGGGTAACTGCCTAACACGGTTGTTTACACTTGCCCCTCTCAACAGGTTGAGTCGACAGGATGCATTATAGTTAGTGGATGACACAGCAGAGCTTTACACAATGATCCGAATTTACATCCTTACCTCAGTGATACATGTTCAAAAGCATATCAACAGAATTGACGAAAGAGTTGAAGAGAAGCACTGTTTCACGCAGAGGTTGACTTTGAAGCAGCGTCACTATGTGTGTCCCATGACACACCAGTGAAAAAAAGCTGCTGAGTTTTTGCTCCGTGTCCAACAACCCTGCAAGACCACTCTTTGGATGCACGAGAGACCCGGTGGAGATCAATTTTGAGCAGATGGACAACAGAACTTGGATGATGTGCAGTGGAAACAACACTTTCGAGACGCACATTTAAGTTTGTGTTACTCTCTTTACAATCAAATAAACTTCTCCTGCGGCCATGGTTGTTTTTATCCATCCTGACAAATCTCCCTTTTTCAGTTTTGAGCCTGTTACGCAAGATGATGTCATCAGCCCTCTCACCCTCAGTGATTTACTATTCACCACTGTGTTTTCACTTCAGATCACCCAGACTTTACAGTGATATATGATGTGTATTATTATGGGATTCTTTTTGACATTTGTACAGATGTCCACTCTGATTCAAGAATGAACTGATTCCATTTTGTAGGATGAAGGTCGCCATTAACTCTACTCTACTCTAATCCAAAGGCAAAGATCTCTACCACAAAACCACCTTAACCTTTCCCTTTCATGAAAGTTCTTCCCCTGCCTGGCTATTGTATAACTTGTGGAGGCATATAACTGCCTGGCAGAGGCTTTTCTTTTCTGATTGGAGTTTTGACTTTGTTAAAAGCTCAGGAGCACCTAAGAGAGCAGAGGAGTTTGATGCCAAACAAATCGCCTTGTCGGACATTCTCCAGTGCTGTTAATGTGATGGTTTTCCTGGCAAAGCAAGACAAGGCCAGGCACGGCAAGATACCATGAGACAAGATTAGATTATTAAAAGAACAGATTAGATACAATTCGATAAGCGTCTAGTACATTTCATACAGCATATAAAACCATAAAACACAAACCTTTACAGGAACTTTGGCACTGTGCTTTTCATTCCTTCAACTCCACATTTACCTTTATGATCTACAGTTTGACTGACGGGCCGAGTTTAGGGGGACGACAGGAGCAGCAGTCAGCACAATGTATAGACAAACGCACACACAAACACACACCTGGGCTCAGATGTATGGCATATACCTGTCTCCTTAGGTTAGCAGAAGCCTACGGTAATCACATTTGCCAGCTTCTTGGCAGTTTCAGCAAAGCAGTCAATCTGATAGGAGAGCTGAGAGGGTCTTAGAGTGTGTGTATGTGCATGTGTATGTGTGAAGAGTTGCAATGAATGCCGTAGGATACAATGCTAGCCACTAGGCAGCATGAAAGGGAACAACTTAGGGAGAGGGAGAGGTATATGGAGACCCTGCTTTCAGAGAAATAGAGAGAAGGTGAGAGACATAGGGTAGGTGGAAAGTGAGAGAGAGAGAGAGATGCAAGCAAATCAATGCTATGTCCACCAGGGACAAAATGTCATGATGTTTTATTTTTTTACTCAGTTAAAATGGAGGGCTGGAGCCTTTTTACTGCAGGAGTCACCTTGTCTAATGGAGGGAGGAAAAGCAGGAATATTTAAGGAATAAGGAGGAGAGAGCTGAGGGGGGAGCAGAAGTGAGCTGGCATAAGGGGTAGAAATGAGACAGTTAAATCTAAGCATTTAACTTTACTGGCCTCTAAGCAGTTAACATCAATGCTCACTTGTCCTCTACTATATTGGTTAATTTAATCATATAAACTAAAGTGAAGGTCAACTTTGGCAGAAACTGGTATAAACAAAAACTATTGATGAGTCAGGTTTTAGAAATGTCAATCTGTCACACAACGGCTTTCAAACTTTTTTTTTTTTTTTTTACCCAAAGCTCACAAAGACCAAACCTAGAAACCAGATGGAGCATCCAATATTTCTCACTAGTCCAGCCAATAGAAAGTTTTGGGAATGGGAAGAACCTTTCAAAGCATATTCGGCAGGTGATTGGTCAATCTCACCATCAGTCACATTAATTAGTAGTTAATGCGCAATCTATCTCACCATGTACGAGTAGGGTTTGGATCCTTTGTCTGTCCTAGGCAGAGAAATTGACCCTACTTTATACTGACAATATTCAGAGTTCTAGGAAGTTCAGCAGGAATAAGAAAAGCATTTTGTTGATATGAAAAGCCAATGTTAGATGACATAATGCACCAGTAATATTTTAATGATTTTAATAGATGAATTTTGTTCTTTCACTTCAAATTACTTACATATGATTTTTTGTTTTCATGTCTTGCTTCCCTCCTGAGTCCATGACAAATAGATAGACACCATTCTTTTGACTGTGTGTTCAATAGCAAGGAAGAGACGGCCAAAGCTCGCCCACTGCGAATTAGCTTAGCTCAAACACTGGCAGTCAATGGGTAGCATTAGCTTGCCTCTGCCAACTGTCATCAGATAAACTCTTCAGCAACTCTAAACGGTCCTGTGTGCTTGATGTGACTTGTTTTAAAGCACATTTGCAATGTTTTGCGCATGTACCCTGCGATTTAGTTAGTATGTATTTCTTCAGAAAATTACAATAAATGCTACTCTTAGTCTAAAACTAGACAACGTAACATAATGTGGTAAAAATGAGTCACAACAAGCACATAGGACCGTTTAGAGTTGCTGAAGAGTTCATCTGATGACTGTAGGCAGAGGCATGCTAACACTACCCATTGACTCCCCATGTTTGAGCTAAGCTAATTCGCGGTGGGCAAGCTTTGCCCTTCTCTTCCTTGGTACTGCATGCACAGTCAAAAGAATTAGGTCAAGCTGCTTGTCATGGGATTGGGAGTGAGGCAAGACACGAAAACAAAAAAAGAAATGTTGGCTTATTCCTTTAAAGTTGGTGAAAAAGTAAGTGATTTTCAATTGATGTAAATGGGAGAGAGGCCAGCAACAATAGAATCTGTCTTACACTGAAACAGTAACTAGGAAAAGCGTGGCTTGATCAAGAATCACTTCCTTTAACCCTTTAATGCCCGAAAACACAAATTATAGCCTGAAAATTCTAATTTCTTGGAGATAAAATGTTAATTTCACTTTTTACTGAAATCCTAAAATATCTAAATTTCCATAAAATTTAACATATATATTTTTTGTATCTCATTGATACATTTGTTTTTTTTTGGCAACTGATAAACCATTTGAGGACATTTTTATCATTTATCGGATTGTATTCAGATATTTTTTTTTAGTAATTTGTTGATCATATGGATTAGATAGAGGTATCATAAAAGTATGTATCAAATATGATACAAAAGGCGTTAAAGGGTTAAACAGTAGAACATGACAAAGGGTCAGTTTATGGAAAGATAATGATTTAAAAGAAACAAAATCTTACTGAGGGTTGAAGGTTTTGATGATGTTTATGTAAATATGAAATATGTAATTTGGAAAATCAAAACCAATTGTTAACAGTCTAAGAATTGACAGATGTGCTCCAGCTCTAAACATGAGGATATGAATAAAGGAGAAAAGCATGTAAATGAGGGGGGTGAGAGGAAAAAAGACAAAAATAGCAAAAAAGGAAAGAAAGAGGAGACTAGTTAAATGAGACTGTGTATTTAAGGGTGGTGAAAAATGACTAAAGAAAGAAAGATGGTGGAAAAAGATCAATTGAAAAAGACCAAAGAGGGATGGACAAAAGACTGTGAGACAAATGATGGGATAAGAAAAACGAGAGGATGAAAAATGATGAAGGGACAGCAAAATTGTTAGCTTGGAGGATGGCAAATAAAGACGTGATGACAGATGAAGGAAGAGTGGAGGAAGTGAAGGAAGGCAGAGGCAGGAGGAGAGAAAAAAGGATGCAATTTGAGGTAAAGCAAACATGGAGGGAAAAAGGGAGAAGAAAGTTGTGAAGGACAGGGAGAGCAGAGGAGATGATGGATAAGGAGGACGAGAAGAACAATTTTTAAAAGTCTGAGTCACTCCACATTTTGGCATGAGAGGAGAAAAAAGTTAAATGATTCACTTTGTAGGTCAAAGCAATTTAGCAGCAAACATTTTAACGGGGGAGGAGACGATTTTACCGTCAGCTTTGATTGATACGACTTTATGGTTTTGGCAGAAAGTGAGAGGAGAGAGTGAGGTGTTAAAAAGGTAAGGGAAGGGTGCAGCTTTAGAGTGGAAAATGTCCAATGTGCAAATTCAGGGACTTTATATTGGATTTCACCTCTTACTATGATGGACTGTCGGTGCGAGAACCACAGGAGACTGTGGCTACACTGGGCAGTCATACAGGTGTAACTGTTTGTTCATGTATAATTATGATGCAGAAAAAGCAGACTTGTCAATATTAAATACAGGTTAAAGACATCCAATTGATTTGTTTTGTTTTAGTGTTACATCTTTTATTTTCTTGATTTTAAGTAAAAGTGTTACTATAAGACAAGTGCAAAGGGTGCTTCACAAGACTAAACTGAAAGGTTTTTAATTTGGTTGTTGTGCAGTTGCAGTAATAACTTATGGTGGTGTGCCTGCTACATCATTTGTGAAACACTGATAAAGAACAATACATTACCAAATGTTGTTGCTATTGTTGGTATTTTAATGGTATTAAAACACCAACGGGGGGACAGGGATTGTTCAGTTATTTTGAAGTGGGGTTGTATGAGCTCCATATGGCCACTAAGTACATTAGATGCAGTAGAAAGTTCTCTCCTCTCCCTCAGTAAGCCACGATTTGTGAAAGTTTGTGGCGCGGATCCAGCTGCAAACAGGGAAGTAATGTACCAAATACGAAGGGAATTTTCTCCGCCTACAAGAACTCCCATCAAAAAAAAAATACCACAGTTTAAGAGTACGCTACCTAGACATTTTTTTGAGTACATTAACTTTTCAGAAAAATAAAGTTTATCTGGAACTAACCGACTCACGTTACGTATTCCTCCGCGCAGTGCTGCTGCGATGCCAGATAAACTTTAATTTTCCGAAAGTTAATGCACGCAAAAAAAAATTTCTAGGTAATTTTTAAACTGTGGTATTATTTTTCGATGGGAGTTCCTTGGAAAACACCCTTTGTGTTTGGTACAATACTTCCCTGTTTGCAGCTGGTTCTGTGTCACAAACTTTTACAAATTGTGGCTTACTGAGGGAGAGGAGAGAACTATCTACTGCATCGAATGGAGCTCATACAACCCCACTTCAAAAAACCTGAGCTATCCCTTTAATATCATTTGATGTTTTTGTATGGAATGATCCTGCAATAAGTTAAATACATAATACAAAAATTCCTTATTTAAAATTGACCTATCAAATAGATGTGTTCTCAAAGTAAACATTATTTCAATGAGAAACCATCTATATTCTTTTTTGAATAAACTTAGAACTATGATAAATTGATGTAACCAATACTGTCTGACCCTAAATCTCATTCTAAAATATTCAATATACCTGAAAACCTTTTACATTCCCCGGTCTTTTATGGTGATGTATTGTATTTTCATGTCACAGAAAGTGGATTAAAACCTGAGCTGAACTTAAAGCTTTGGAGCCTGGCCATGAGTGCTGACACTTGCTCACTTATACACACACAAACACACACACTCAGCGATATAAAGTACAAGCACTTTCAGGTCCATTTAACTTAAGAGTAATAATCTCCTGTGGACTTTGGCGGCCATATTGAACTTACATCACACTTGGGAGAGGAAACTAACCACAGTTGCTGATCTGTAGCAAAATGCATATTAATCAATTTACAGATTGCCCAATGAAAAAGTGTTATAAGTGGTTTGAACCTTAATTTAAGGACACATTAGTTCAATTTGGAGGTGATGCATGGATTTGGCTGGTTATAGAGGCGCATAATATAAATTCAAGCAGTTCACGGTCTCTGAATCTCATCACTTATCGTTGATTACAAGTGCTTTTGCCGGCAAAGTGGCATGCTGTGGCGACAGTGTCAACTCACAGGAAATATACAACTTAGCTAACATTTCTGGGAAATCTTCCTGAAGTCATTTATATTGTTTTAAGACAATATGCAGGCATAAAGAGCCATTAAGCCAGAGCACAAAAACATTAGCTAACTGTGGGTGCAACACTATTCCAAACTTGAGGGTTTGATGATTATGGGGCATTTAATGACGTTATTACTCAAGAGGCAAGTTGACAGAGTATTGAAATTCATCAGTCGGATCTTTGCATCCTACTTTTCCCATTTAATATCACTATCTTACTGGCTTTCCCTCCTTCCATTTGGTCCCTTTTCCTTACACTCTGTTCTGTTACATTCCATTTAATTTCACTTATTGTCCTTCTTTTCTTTTTTCTACTCCGTACCATTATGTTTTACATCATTGGCTTCCATTTCTTTCATTTCATCCCACTTGTTAAATTTAGGTAAGACACCCATAGCTTTCCCATTCCTTAGACTGTTATGGGGCATTTAATGATCTTATGACATAAAAAGCAAGTTATCAGAGTACTGAATTTCATCAATCAGATCTTAAAACTGCCAAAAAGTTCAGAATTTTACCAGAAGTTTAGTTTTATTCAGCAATGCTAAAGCCTTCCTCAATGAGAAATTATCTTCCTTGGCAAAACAGAATTAACATTTTAATGTCACTCTGATTTTTTGCAGACACATGACTAACATGACGTCCCTCGGTTCTGTAGATGTATTGCTTTTGTCAATGGACTATAATGCATTTCTACTAATGATTACTGAGAATACGCATTTTGAGCCATTCAAGTAACAGAAAGTATCACTAATACGGAACAAAAATGTTACTTTACATGTGTGAAGTTTGGGCTTATGTTGTCAAATTTGGTGAAACACCAGTGTGACTTGGTAAAAAAACACTTCCGAATGCTTCAGGACTTTTCAAGATCTGAGGAAACCAGTGGCTGATGTGTACAAATCTGCAGTCTGTGGCACTCTTCATGCAGATTCTCCTCACAGTAATGAACATTTATACTTGTACAGACCCAAATCAATGTTTCTGAAACTGTAATGACAAACCAAAGAGGTGGAATGAAAGTTTATTTTCAAAATAAGTATTTAGCTTACACTGGTTGTTTGTTGGATAAAGACACAGTCATGTTTTTAATGATAAGTTTACCTGACGATTGCTACATTAGCATTAGCCCACGGAGTGTTTCTGTTGTAGGCTATATGATAGTTTAAGCCTCATAAAATGACTCACAAATTTATAAAACTGACTTTTAAAGCCTTGCTAGAATGGTCCTCTACACAAAAGTAGATAATAATGGTTGGATATATAGATTAAAGTTTCCAATAGGGACATTAATTAAGTGTAAACTTCCATTAAAGCAATATGCCAACTTTTTTTTTTCTTTTCGTGTCTTGCTTCACTCCTGAGTCCATGACAAGCAGATAGAAACCATTCTTTCATCTGTGCGTCCAGTAACAAGAAAAAGACGGGCAAAGCTTGCCCACCGCTAGCTAGCTTAGCTCAAACATGGGAGTCAACGGGTATAGCTAGCCTGCCTCTGCCTACAGTCATCAGATAAACTCTTCAGCAACTCTAAATGTCCTGTGTGCTTGCTGTGGCTTGTTTTTTTACCCTGTTATGTTACGTTATCTTCTACTATCATCGTATTATCTACTTCTTCTCCTAAACAGAGCCTTTGTTTTGTTTAGCCTACTTCCATGGTGTTTTAGTGAAGTTCCCAAAAAAGTAAAGTCTGTTGAAGAGCTCCTTTAAGTGAACGATGAGAATGGATTCGCAGCTGTGAGTGAGCCGTTCATTTGGGAGCCATTCTTAAATGTAAATGTAGCAAATTTAGGGGGCTATAAATTTCCAACTTTAGCCCCAGTCACATTAGAACTGAAGAAGCCTTTTGAAAGAGAGGCGAAACGTCTGTAAGAACCTCTTGCAAGTCCAGTTGCCCTTTCAACAAAGAGTTGGTACCCTAAAACAAAAAAAAGTTTTCAGATTGGGAACCACACAATGCTAAAAGCTAACTCATTTCTGCTTTTTTTGGACTCATTCCTCTATGGAGAACCAACTGTATGAAGCAGCAGTTGGTGCCATAAATGGAGGGAGAGGGAGAAGTCTCGATGCTATGGACTTTTTGTCGTGTTCATTGAGGTGCTCTATCATCCTAAGGAGACATGAATGATGTATAATGAAAAATAACAAATGAACAAATGTATGACATGAGCCATTTAAAATCCTTTCCAATACATTTGGTGTACAGTAGAATAAATACATTTATTTATTCTACTGTTCTATTTCATTCTATTCTATTCCCTCCAACAGCATATTGAGTTCTCTCACTTTGAGGATTTTGTTTACCCCCAAGAGTTTCCTCTGCAGCATCAGGCAAGATTGATCACCCGTTATTGATGACAGACATCGATAAGGCAGAGTATTGACTACACTATTGGTGATTAGGATGTCATGAATAAATGACACGGGGATATTGAACGCTTGAAGGAAGGACAAAATCTTTGCAGACGGGAAGGGAGTGAAAGGAGAAGATGAGGAAGGGCCAAATTGAAGGATTTTTGAGAAGGAGGTCTGAGGGAAGCACAAAGTATTAAAAAGAAAAAGCAGCTATGAAAATCAGCTACAATACTCAATAATCTAACACTTTGGGAAACACTTTATCTTAACTTTATTTGAGATTCATTAATAGGTTTTAATGACACATGCAGGAAGAAAATGAAGTGGCAGAGGAGCATAGATAAATAGTTCCGATGTTGACCATGAGAGGTTGGTCTCTAAAATCAAGGGATCTCCATTACATACCACATTAAATGTTCATTTTACACACTGACCCACAGGGCCGGAGTGGGACTCTATTTCAGCCCTGGAGTTGAAGGTACAGCAGCCCAAATCAGCTTGTAACTTGAAGGTATAATTTTAGCATTACAAGTATAGATAGACAGATAGATAGATAGATAGATAGATAGATTGATACTTTATCTATGTTACTGTGTTTTATAATTTCATCTAACATGCAAACTTGTTTGGATTAAAGCAATAAGAAAAAAAAATCATATCAAAATATGTTGTACTATTTTAAATTCCTCTCATCCTATTCCCTTACACTTCTGAATTGGGTGTTTCAAATGATAAAACTGTTTTTCTGTTTCTGGGATTAAAATGCGTTAGAGGCCACTCTGAGTTTCTGGATATAAAAACTGCTGGTACTGGAACAGGCAGCTCGGTGATGCAGCAGGTAGTGCAAATGCCTCACAGCAGGTAGAAAGTTACTGGTCAATCAGGGCCTTTCTAGGTGGAGTTTGCAAGTTGTGTGGGTTCTCTCTGGGCAACCTTAGGTTTGAGTGTGAGCATGAATGTTTGTCTGTCTCTCTATGTGGCCCTGCGATTGACTGGCAACCAGTTCATGGTGTACCCCACCTCACTCCAAATGTCAGCTGTGACAGGCTACAGCCCTCTATGACCCTGAAAAGAGGTATAGATAATGGATGGATTGATGGTACTGGAACAAAAAGTGATCATGTGTTATTGTTCATACTTGGTGGAAGAACTGCTAACCTTGCTGGGTCCTTTCAGAGCTTCTGTCAAAAAAAAGAAAGTTTGATTTTTAGATTGTTGTTGCTCAAGTCTTTTAAAGCCCATTTACACCACTACATTTTTGGGGAAAACTGACATTGATTTTGAAAAATCTTAAGGAAGTCGTATTTATATAACAGAAAGTTATAACTTTGAGGTAATAAAGTCATACTTGTTTAATAAAACTTAATTATGTTATACTCACGACTCTGACCTTGGAAATGTTTTATCATATTTGTGAATAACTGTAGATTTTTGTTTTATCTGCTGGATTTATCAGCTCTACAAGCCTGTTATTAGTTTCCCCTCGTTTTCAATTGTCTTTTATTCAGGTCTGTTCTACTAGTAAAAAGGGCTAGGCTAAGTTAGCAGTGGATCCTACCTGCCCTCTCTGGGAGGGGACACGGGGTGGGGGCTTGTGCTTGGCTGTGGTGGCTCCGTCTCTCTCTCAATGAGGGTCTGCTGATGCAAATGAGGGGCTACATGAGTGATTAATAGTTAGTTCTGGCTGTAACACTGAACATTTTTAAATCTTTTTCATATGCTTAATAATAACAGAGACTTTGTAACTGAAAATTAGACATCATGTACACAGTATATGTCGTGTTGTTGTGTGTACCAGGTGTCTTACTGTTTCACTATTTAGCTAAGACTACCTGTATCATCAAACCAGGCTGTGAGCTTGTCTTCACAGATTAAATTTGGGGAATTTTGCCACGTCACCGTCTACAGCTGCCCCTTTCTTAAACCTAACTTTCTCCACACTCTTTTTATTATGATGCCGAACAAACCTGGAATAAAACTTTTGTTTCCAATGGGACACACTGACCCCACCAAAACTGGCTGCCTGTATTCCTGTAGTGAAACAGCGCTACAGAGATATACAACATAGATGTCGCCTTCAAGCCTCTAACATGCACCATTTTGGAGAGGGCGAATTACTCGTTTTCTACAGCGAGTAACCCTCCCAAATATGGCGTTCGTGTATCAACACAGACACTGATAAGACACTCTGGGCCTGCTGCCCCTTGTAAAAGTGGCAAAAGCTTCCTCAAATGTCCACTTTAGACTGGCTGAAGGAAACATATGGGTTTTTTTTTGCTTTTTTTTTTTTTTAAAATAAAAATACATCTCTACACTCTGTTTCAAAAAACAGCTTCAGTTTTAAAAATGATTATCTATCAATAATCTCACCGTACACAGGGTATTTTTACTGAGGGTATTATTACTGTGGATTTCTGATTTTGGAATTTAGGGACATGATTGACATGGTTACAATATCATGATGATATGCTATCGGTCAGATGGTCATCAGTCCCACCTCAATCCAGCCTCAATATGGCAGTGTCCACGAAATACACATCAACAATGTTCCAATTGATAATCAAATAACTGACGTCAAATGGCTTTACACAACTCTTTTCACTGTGCATGGGGTGAACTGATGACAAGACGTTAGAGGCAGCTGCTGGCTCCATACATGTGAAGAAAGGGAGAAATCCTCACGCCGCAGAGTTTTTCTCTTGTTCTGGAAGTGCTCTATTATGCAGAGGAGCCATTTAAAAACACTAAAGGGCACATAAAACCCAAAAAAGTAGACAATGGGCTCCCTAAATTAGACCGTGATGTTAGGAGTCCATGAATAATACCACCCTTGCAATCAGCACATTTTTCAAGCCCTGGCGTTGTTCGCTGGAACATGTAGCTACAATTCCTGCATCATAATTATGAATGTAAATCACCACTTTCATTCATACAATAAAATATCCATATGGATTATCTGGCCAATGATACAATACTTGAAGATATTACAAAGCCATGATACAATATTGGTTCAATACAATTTTAAAGCCTGAAATTGATATATGACAAAAGTATGTCTAAATACAACACAGTCACATTTATATGAAAAGGTTTTATTGACTATTTTAATGCTTAAGTAGTATTTTAATTAGCAAAAAGATCAATCTTCTTTTAAACGTGACAAAAAATATTTTACTTTTTAGTAGCTTGTAACTGCATTTTGAATACAATTAATGGTTATTAAACATGTTTAAGAGTTAATCATCCTAACTTAACATTTGTTCTTTAAGAACCTTTGTATTTCTCTGTACTCTGTAATCATTTATAAGTATTATTTTGGTCTTTTTTTGCAACAGTTAAATCATGATTCTGTATTTTCCCCAATTTATAAATTCTATTTGATTATGTTAACTTATATTTAGAGTAG
Source organism: Cetoscarus ocellatus (assembly GCA_037902135.1). Taxonomy (NCBI): domain Eukaryota; kingdom Metazoa; phylum Chordata; class Actinopteri; order Labriformes; family Labridae; genus Cetoscarus; species Cetoscarus ocellatus. The sequence continues at coordinate 222,998 of JBAMNC010000951.1, forward strand.
AATAGTTGTTTTTGCATTACTCAGCCATTTTCTCTTTGCCATAAATATCATGAAGTTTATGATTTTTGTGACATGGTGAACAAAGGCAAGGCAAGGCAAGTTAATTTGTAGAGCACAATTCGTACACAAGGTAATTCAAAGTGCTTTACATATGGTACGTTTGTTGAAGTTCACATATTTGTATTTATTTTTTGTTATCTTGCTTTTGATAAATAGACAATTGGACACAGAGTGGCTTCCAAAGTGGAGGGGGATGTACAGAGAATTTCTGGTCACCATGGAGCTCGTTTTTAGATATATTAACCATGACACATGAAAATCCACTCAGAGCACCCAAACAGACACCTGACAGCAGTTGATCTGACTGAATCATTCATCAGCCAATTGATTTATCAATATGCATTGATGATTTTTGAAACCCCTAATTATAATATAAAAACAAACAAAGGCTGTGATTATTTTACTTGACTAATTAAATAGGGCTCTGTACTCAAGATGAATTAAATAAAGCTAGTTGGTAAAAATGCATAATCTTCCTGATTCAGAAGGTTTAAAAGTGGAACAGAACCATAAACTAAACTGCAAAGCTGAATATGATAACCATTTTTGTGGGATAATGGTCAAAATTGGGCTTAATCTGAAAGAAAGATAAAGATGAAGCAGAAAAAGACAGGTGAAATGAGCAGACTGATGGAGGACAGGGCGAGAGTAATTGTGCTTACAGGTTTTTGACACTGGTGATTCCTCTGAAAGCCTTCCTCGGAACCGCCTGGATCTGGTTCTCGCTCAGGTCTCTGAAAACAGGGAGAGAGAGAGAGGGGGGCATTAGTCAAGGTATTCCAAGCACTCAAAGTTATGTGGAGTCAAATGATAAAACAAAACCACAAGCATTTGATCCACACCATACGTACACAAACAACAATACGGGCACACACACAGACACACAGCAAGCCAATTACAGCACAAAGGCACAGAAGGAGAAAGAGACGCAGGGAGGAAGAGGGAAGGATGATGTGACATTTATGATCAGTGGAACAATTTGGTCCGAAGAGCTTCAAAGACAAAAGGAAACGATCAGAGATACTGCTGGCACCGCTCCATCTACTACCAGTAAGTGTGCATGCAGCGCTGTGTATTTGTTCAATGCAGAGGCCGTGATGGAGAGGAGTGAGGAGGGATGACAAGAATACTTTAATAAAAGTCCAGAGAGTTCATCTGATGGATGTGTGGGTTTTGCATGTTTAATGTAAAAGTTTTTTTTATCATTTTCTTGTAACTATAACAGCGCAGCGTTGCCATGGCAGTAAAGTGTAGCAATCAGAATTATTCTGAGACCACGCACAGACATTTCAAAATCAGAATCAACTCATTTTCCTCTGCATCTCAGTGCCTCACAGGCTTCATGCCCACATTTTATTCAAAGTGGCTTCATCTGCAAACCCCAATTCCAATACGGTTGGGACATTGTGTAAAATGTTAATGAAACAGAAAACAATGATTTGCAAATCCCGCCTCACCTAAATCAATTGAATACACGACAAAGACAAGATATTTATTTTTCAAACTGACTAACTTTATTGTTGTTTTGCAAATATTCTAATCTGATGACTGCAAAACATTAAAAAAAAAAGAGCTGGGAATGGGTCACAACAGACTGGGAAAGTTGAGGAAAGCTCTAAAAGAGCCTGTTTGGATAATTCCACTGCTGAACAGGTGAATAAAAAACAAGTGAGTGTTATGATTGGGTAGAAAAGGACTCAGTTGTTCACAAGCAAGGATGGGGTGAAGTTCACCACTTTGTTAAAAACTGCGTGAACAAATAGTCCAATAGTTAAAGAATAATGTTTCTCAACATAAAATTGCAAGGAATTTAGGGATTTTATCAGCTACAGTTCAAAATCCCAAAAGATTCAGACAATCTGTAGAAATCTTTGCAAGTCTGAAAAACCGACACTGAATACCCATGACCTTAGATTCCCTCAGACAGCACAGTATTAATGACCTGCATCATTCTGTAAAGGATGATATCATATGGGCTCAGGAACAATTTAGAAAACCATTTTCAATTAACACATTCTTTGCAACATCAACAAGTCCATGTTAAGACTCCACCATGCAAAGCAAGAGTCACATTTCAACAACACCCACGCCAGCTTCTCTGGACACAAGCTCATCTAAAATGGACTGATGAGGAGAATGACCAGAGATGTTTAGGAAGACAGAAAAGCCACAGTAACTCAAATGACCAGTCATTGCAGGCACAACACCACACTGAAGGACACTCTTGTCAGCTAAGTACTGGAAACTGAGGCTTAGCCTGAGCCTTTGTACAGGCTCAGCAGTATGGGAAAAAAAAAAAAAAAAAAAAATAGGAAACTGTTGCCTGGTCTGAAGAGTCTGGATTTTTGCTGCAACATTCACATGGTGGAGACAGAATTTGGTGAAAGTTCATCATGCTTTCATGGCGTGTGGGATATTTTTTCGGCACTCTTTGGGCCCTTACACTCCACTTGAGCATTGTTTTAACCCCACAGCCTACCTGAGTATTGCTGCTGACCATGTCCATGTAATTATGACCATAGTGTACCCGTCTTTTGATGGCTACTTCCAGCAAGGTAATGAGTCATGACGCGGAGCTCAAATATTCTCAAACTGGTTCCTTGAAGATCACAGTGAGTTCACTGTGCTCTAGTGGCATCCACATACACCAGATCTTCTTATTATTCAGTAGAACAGGAGATTTGCAACATGGATGTCACTTAAAAAAGCAGATGGACTATTCAATATATTTAAATAGTCCATCTGTATAACAGCTAAAAGAAGGTGTTTGGGAATGGGCAGAACCTTTCAAAAGCATATTGGGCAGGTGATTGGACGATCGTTCCATCAATCACACTCATTATGGACCAATCAGATAATATAATAGGCAGACACTTCTGCTGGTGTAAAAGACAAAACGTGAGCCCCACATAGACATCATTTTAATCGCAACATCCTTTCAGTGTTGTTTGTTTTTCATTTAATAAAGAAATGAGGTCCAGATCTGATAAGACTGTTACTTGAAGCTGAAAGCATCTGTGGTAATACCTGTGCAAACAGACACTTCCTGTAGGAAGGGCGGCTCAATCAGCGTCCTCCGTAGGACGCTGATTGAGCCGCCCTGCTTTGGGCTACTTACAGTGGTTATAGATTGGAGCTTGGCAATATGGATCTGCCTGATTGCAAACATTGAATCAGGCAGATCCAACTGCTGAGCAAGGTTAACATGGACAAATCTCCAGCAATGCTTTCTGATGTTTGTTTCCAGCATGTTCATGAATCCATGCAAAGAAGAATTAAAGCAGTTCTGAAGACAAAAAAGGAGGTACAACCTGGTACCATCTCTTCCTCTGTCATGAATATGAATCCAAACCAAAATAGTTTTTGACATGACATGACAGCCTGGCCTTAACTCTGTTAGGTTTGTTTGGAAGAAGCTCTGGCAGAGGCAAACCAGGTCCAGAGAGCACAATGAAATTAGAGAGAGGACAAGAGGTATGAAATATCAGACAAGCTAATCAATTTAAACTCCTGCCAATCAGACCAGAGTTTGTACAGAGACACACAAACCTACAGTCTGACTTCACCTTGAAGCCAATCAGACAAAAACCGGTGGTCCACACTCTTAAAATCAAAAGAGTGACACACCTTTCCTTTCGACCTTCACACAAACTCACAGCGTGTAAATCAGCTTAACCCTATGTGGAAAAATGTAATCATTTCCAAAACACAGTCATAATATTTTTATGTCACGCAGCTCAAATCACTGCTTCTCATTGGTCACTATCCTCAGACAATTACATGCACAAACATGCACGCTGGCACATAATGCACTCACATACATATCCATCGCGTACATACTGTATATGCATATGCGGCCTAATTAACACGCACACAGAGGGAAAATTGGTTGTGCGTTATTCCAAAGCCAATCAGCTTTTATTAGTGCCGTGAATGTTAATTGGTCATCCGTGTGCAGAAAACACAGAACTCATTTCCTCCAACTAACAAGCTTTCATCAGTTTGGGCGTTTTTTTGCTCCCAGCGTCGTGTTTTTCTGTTTTGTTTGACAAGAGAAGAGCTTTCCCCCTTGTTCTCGCTCTCACTCAGCGGGGCCTAAATGGGAAAAGTGTGTGCCTGGCATTGTATATGTAAAGGAAGTGAATGCTTTTACGTGCAATTTAGCTCTCTGTTTGAGGTAATGAGGGAGAGGAAAGCAAACATATAACCGGCAAGGATGGTGGCATGATTTGTTACGAGCAACACAGTTAGAAAATATTCCCTGTGTTTACAGTTAATGTTCAGAAGGTTTTGACATGGTTTTGTTGTTGATTTGAGTTTCTGAAAGGTTAAACTGTGAGAATCGCATTCTCTTTGGGATTGAACAGAGAATAAACACATAGAAATATTGCTCTTATCACCTTTACCTGATATCCCAGGAACCCTTTCTGACTATAATTCTCTAATCGCTTGCCAAATCTGTCTCAATCTTTCTATCTTGCACTGTGATTTCTTCTATGATTTGCTTTTTTTAAACCCCCTGCCTACTTTTGATGGCTGAGAGTAACCTGAGAATGACAACTAAGGGACTGTCCCACATTACAAACTTTAAAAATGCACCTCAAACAGTGGCTGAAAGCAAACCAGTCCTGTAACCATTGACTTTTGAGTTTTTAGCGTGTAGTGATGTGCTCTTATTGTGATCTATTGTCCTGTTCTATGTCTGGCTTTTGTATGTGTGGTGTCTTTGGCATCATGTTTTTGTGTTACCTGTCTAGGGACTGGGGAAGTAAATTAGCATTGCTGCTAAAATCCGGTATATTACCATGTATTACTTTCTGAATAGATGTTCATTAATGTGCACTGTCCCTATCAAATAAATAAATAAATAAATAATGTAAAGATGCAGCGGCATCAGTGTTTGTTCTTTCAGCCAAAATCCTGATGTGTTCCAGCCAATACCAGCCAACTTCCAGCTGGGAGTTCCCCCCGTCTTTCTGGGTTTGTGCCTAAATTCCATCACGAACATGCCCGACACATCAGATGAACTGTTCTACATATCCATGGGTGATATTTAACTAGGCCATATGGGCAACACCCCCTAAACATTATTAAGGAAAGGAAGAACTTACAAAAATACTGAAAGGAACTTAAAATGTCCTTTCTGTTACAGCCATTACGGGTCAGTAAGAGGCTTGCAGTCTCTGTTTGCTTTCATCATATCCAGACCAAGCTTCATATAGCAACCAAATCTCTCTTCGTGGGGCACACACTGCTCCAGTCATAGATGGATAGATAGATGTTATATCAGGCGCTGGTAAAAAGCTTGTCAGCCATATCTGGCCACAATGGTGTGGATAATGACATCATTTCATTCATTTTCCTACAACAGTGTCCTGACAATCAGGGGGGACACATATGTTAATGCATCATGCTTCATTCGGTCAATCATATTCAATACGAATCAGTTAGATAATGTGCTACTGCCGTGGTTTGAATACAAAAAGTTAGCCATTTCGTAGATCAAACTCTAGCCAAAACATGGTGTGGAGCTAAACTATCCCTTCTACTGAAGTTATCATCCATGCTAATCTCTGTACGAGTGGTCAGTTCCTGGTGTCGTCTAAGTTGTAGCTTCCACCTCTTCTTGCTTTGCAGGACACTAATTTTGCTGTGCCATTTTGGGTCGCTTGCAATCACTTTAGACTGGACCTTGACGAGGTAGATCTGCCTGAGTATAGGCATTAAATCAGACAGATCCAGCTGCACTGCAAGGCTAAGGAACAGCAACCTTTGCCTACATCCGCTTGTGGATGAAGTTTTTTTTTTTCAAGTTTCCGACCAGCACACATCAGAACGGTTCAAAGTGCTTATTGTTTCCTGTGGTTTGAGACTTTCAAGGAAGACTTGTAGTAGAGTTTTCCTATTTAACTATTTGTCCTAATCTTGTCGTTTTGTTTTTCTTATAATGATATGTTGCCCATATGATAGATGAGTTACAGGTAGCTCAGCATCTATCTGAATGATCAACGTTTACAAATGAACCAAACAAAATGGACTTTACATTTACAGCAAAGACTTCTCTTACCTCAGGGCATGCACAGTTAATCGGTGCTCCAGGCTAATGAGCTCCCTGAAACTACCCCACTGTTCAGTCCCATAATGCAATTGGTGATGCCTACAGTGGCTTACCTTAAGTGGGCCCTTATTGTAATGATCAGTAGTACTATTCTTCTATTTTTAATGAATGAAAAGTCCCCCCCAACCTCCAACCCCAGCTTTGGAGAGGTAGCAGCACCAGAGCAGAGAAATACAGCTGCACAGTGTTTTTAACGTACAGAGGAGAAGAAAAAATCAAAAACGTAATTTTATCATCTGTTCTGATGTACTTTAGTTTATAAGAGTACAGATCCAAGGGCAGACTGTAAACTCATTGCCACTGTTTTGTGTTGACTGATTGGTGTATATGATTTTTTTTTCATAAAGTAATGTATCTCTAATGTCTGAACACATCCATCACAGAGAGCGCTGTTGTATGTCTTCACGTAAACAGTTGTTTGTCTCATCTCTCTGAGTCATACCTGCCGACCTTTGAGCAGAGACAGTATCACCAAGAGGAGATTGGCCCGTGATCCTTGAAAAGGACACTCGCTGATAGACCAGACCCACACGCAAACACACACACTGACTCACACACACACACACACACACAAAGCTCATTTGGATCACGGGTTAGTTTGTACAGCAGTGTCCCACAATCTGCTCCCACATTTCAATTATTGGATTTAGGCTTTTTAGTTCCCCTCTATTGCTGCAGAGTCGGAGGGGGAGGCCAATTAATCTCCAAAAAATTCTATTAAAGAGACGGATGGCTGTTTGAATTATACATCAGTTCTATTAGGATGACAAATTCTGTAAATTATGTGGTAGTGATTATGAAAACAACTGCAGATCTTTGGAGGAAGACGAGGGTCTCCAGAAGAGGATGGAGACAAGATAAACAACCAAGAAAGGTCACTGAAGTTCAAGTAAGATTGGGAAACAGATAATATGAGAGGAGAGGGATGAAGAAGAGGATCACATTGAAAGATACGGGGAAGAAGACAAAAATAAACTAGAATGATAAGAAAAAGAAACAGAACAGATGAAAAGGTAAGAAAAAGAGGAATGAAACACAAGTCAAAGAAAAGAGGCAAAAAAGGGTGAAGACAAGTCTGAAATCATAACAGGACAATAAAACCGAAAAAGACAAATAAGAAATAAACAAATGGAAAAAAAAGAAACAATATACACGAAGAAAACAAACAACAAATAAAAAAATGGATAAAAAGCAAAACAGAGGCAAACAATTAAGAGAGCAGTAAGATCAGAAAACAACAGAAAAATGAAAGGTGGGAACAGGAGAGACAAAGAAAAAAAAAAGGAAAACCAGAGGAATAAAAAAACAAGAGAACAAAATGTAAGGATATAAAAGAAAAAAACTGCAAATATAGAGTAAAATATCTATCTATCTTTCCATCAGCAAAAAGGTGAAAAAAATAAGAAATGGTGATGAAGAGGAAAGAGGAAATTAAAAATTAGTTACAGAAAAAAAGAAAATGAAAGATTGGAAATAGAAACAAATTAAATGAAATTTAAAAATTAAAAAAAAATAAAAGAAAAAGGAAACTTTAAATAAGAAACAGAGAAAAGAAATTCAACGAATCTTAAAGAAGGATAAAAAGAAGTTAAAAGAAATAGGCAAAAGACCTGAGGAAAGTGTAACAGGAATAGGATTAAGTCCATCAAAAAGGACGAGGAGCTGAAGAATGAGGAAAAGAAACAGAAATTCAAAAAGAAGTATAGAAAATAAATAAATATAGTGAACAAGAAAGACAGAACAAATGTCATAAAAAGAAAGAATAAGAAATGTAAGGATAAGAAGCAATACTAAATACAATGACCTAATGAGGAATGAAAAGGAAAAGAAGAGGAAAGAAGGATCAATGAATGGAGTGGTGCAGAAATGAGTCCAGAAAACACAGAAGTGATTCAGAATCAAGCACTTCTCTGGTTCCCAACTCCTCAAAGTAGTTGAAATTTAGAGTCCTGGTTTCAGATAAGTGGCTGAAATAAGGTTTGTGGTGAACACATGCACATGAGATTTCAATGTTTAATGGGAAAAAATAATATGCATCTGATGTTGCCTGCTTTTTAATCTTTAGCTGTAGTTGTCTGCTTGAAACTGTTGCTAACTAACTGCTAACAACGACTCCAAAAATGGACCCAAAAGAGCTTTTGATTATATTTCAATAATCAATCATTCGTCCACTATTGCCACAGCTATAAGGACCAACTTGATCTGGTCACTTGATTAAGAGGAATTTCTCAAACGAAGTCCCAACAAGACATATATTGGAAATATTGTAGTTTCTTCTAGGCTGGATTGCCATGTTGTAGTTCGATAGTAGCTTAATAATAGCTTTTCATTCTCACAGCTTACGTTTAAGCTTCAAAAGTTGTGATGCGTGTTTGTTAAGATTATCACAAAGAACAGAACATCTAAGTTTCGTAAATTCCCACTGGGATTTAGTGAGCTTGCAGTCGAGGGAATCAACACAATGTTAACTTCCACGTTGGTTGACAAAAATACTTCATCCCTGGACTGAAAACAGAGAAATTGAAGAAAAATGAAGACAGAATGAGTCTGAAAAAAAGACAAAACTTCAGCAGAAAAATAAACAAATAGGAAATAAAATAGATGAAAAAACTAATACAAAGACAAAAGGAAAAAGAAGAATACGAAACAGAAAACAGGAAGAGAAAATTCGGGAATATGGCAGATTTAAACAAAAAAAAAAATAGAAAAATTGAGAATGAGAATCAGACAGAAAGAAATAGGAGAAGCTGATGCTTTTGACACAAATATAGAAAAAGAATAAAGGATAAATAGTAACCAAGGAATAAGAGAAAAAGTAGGAGTTTGGGAAGAGAACACAGAAGAATAAACGACCACTGGAGAAGAAATCAAGGAATGAGAAAAAAGGATTGATGAGAAACTAAAGAAAAAAAGAAATAGATCATGATGAAGAATCAGAGGGAGGAGAACTTTTTAGAGGAGTCCAAACAAGAAAAGAGAAGGAAAGAGGGTAAAAATAAGTCATTAAAGAAGAGAAAAATAAACAACCAAACCAAAGAAGTAACAGAAATATCAAGAAAAAAATGAACTAAATAAAGAACGCACAGCCCTCCATTATCCCCTCCATCTTTGTCATGGCTTCCTCAGTCCTGTATAATTGATTAAATTTGGACCAAATGTTTTCCAGACCTCCCCTCTCTTTCCACCACAAAGACCCCCTAACCAGAGCTGGGAGTTCCCCCAGCTAAGGCCTCCTCTCTCTGGGCATAGGCGACTCTCCATGGCCCCTGGATGTCTGGAGGGGACTGAGGATGACAGGCGGGATGCTTCACGAGTGTGGGTAGTGGTTTATGAGTGTGTGTGTGCTCCCAGCTATCACCTTCTTCATATTAACTTCCATTATTCATGTGAGAAGAATAATAACACTCGCCAGGTCACTGTGCGCCACTTCGGATATTACTGTTAACCCTTTAAGTCACGAAAATACACTCAGGCGCTTCGTGATGCACACGCTGATATCACAAATGCAAACTAGGGCTGCTGATGTCAACCAAAAGTCAAACTTCAACATTTTTTAGCTTGACAACAAATAAAAGACTTTTAAATTTTTGTCATAACTCTTAAGAGATCTTAGGGACATTTTGGGCTATTAAGTTTTTTCTTTGTTTGTTTGTTTGTTTTTTAAGCTATATCAACTGTGTTAAATGAATATAGCTAAAATTTGCCAGAGAAAATTCAATTTGTAACATTTTAAGAATTGTCACCTCAGTTTCTTAAACAAAATAGCGAACTTACAAAAAAAAACAAAAAACATTTGTTCATAAAGACAAAAAATGTCCCACTAAAAAACAATTAAATGCCATTTTTGATTCCACATTTATCTTACAAAAACTAATGCATGGCTTTATGTTGAGATTTCAGTTTGGA
>JBAMNC010000970.1:0-10000 GCA_037902135.1 Cetoscarus ocellatus
GAACACTGTGGTGCAGAAGATTTCGGTCATATTTCACCTCAAAAATGAGTTACAGCTGTTTTTCCCCTCTGGTCAGGTCTTGAAAAAAACCACATGCTAACATATGACGTTTTTACCACTTCAGACCCCGAAAAAAAAATGCTAAATCTTGACTTTTTGGGACCTTTTTAGGCAGGAGAACACTGTGGTGCAGAAGATTTCTTCATATTTCACCTCAAAAATGAGTTACAGCTGTTTTTCCCTCTGGTCAGGTCTTGAACTAAACCACATGCTAACATATGACGTTTTTACCAGCTTCGGACCCCGAAAAAAAATATGCTAAATCTTGACTTTTTGGGACCTTTTTAGGCAGGAGAACACTGTGGTGCAGAAGATTTCTTCATATTTCACCTCAAAAATGAGTTACAGCTGTTTTTCCCTCTGGTCAGGTCTTGAACAAAACCACATGCTAACATATGACGTTTTTGCCAGTTCGGACCTCGACAGACAAAATGCTAAATGTTGACTTTTAGGACCTTTTTAGGCAGGAGAACACTGTGGTGCAGAAGATTTCTACATATTTCACCTCAAAAATGAGTTACAGCTGTTTTTCCCTCTGGTCAGGTCTTGAACAAAACCACATGCTAACATATGACGTTTTTACCAGTTCGGACCCCGAAAAAAAAATGCTAAATCTTGACTTTTTGGGACCTTTTTAGGCAGGAGAACACTGTGGTGCAGAAGATTTCTTCATATTTCACCTCAAAAATGAGTTACAGCTGTTTTTCCCTCTGGTCAGGTCTTGAACAAAACCACATGCTAACATATGACGTTTTTTACCACTTCGGACCCCGAAAAAAAAAATGCTAAATCTTGACTTTTTGGGACCTTTTTAGGCAGGAGAACACTGTGGTGCAGAAGATTTCTTCATATTTCACCTCAAAAATGAGTTACAGCTGTTTTTCCCCTCTGGTCCGGTCTTGAACAAAACCACATGCTAACATATGACGTTTTTACCACTTCGGACCCGAAAAAAAAAATATGCTAAATCTTGACTTTTTTGGACCTTTTTAGGCAGGAGAACACTGTGGTGCAGAAGATTTCTTCATATTTCACCTCAAAATGAGTTACAGCTGTTTTTCCCTCTGGTCAGGTCTTGAACAAAACCACATGCTAACATATGACGTTTTTACCACTTCGGACCCCGAAAAAAAATATGCTAAATCTTGACTTTTTAGGACCTTTTAAGGCAGGAGAACACTGTGGTGCAGAAGATTTCTTCATATTTCACCTCAAAAATGAGTTACAGCTGTTTTTCCCTCTGGTCAGGTCTTGAACAAAACCACATGCTAACATATGACGTTTTTACCACTTCGGACCCCGAAAAAAAATATGCTAAATCTTGACTTTTTGGACCTTTTTAGGCAGGAGAACACTGTGGTGCAGAAAATTTCTTCATATTTCACCTCAAAAATGAGTTACAGCTGTTTTTCCCTCTGGTCAGGTCTTGAACTAAACCACATGCTAACATATGACGTTTTTACCAGTTCGGACCCCGAAAAAAAATATGCTAAATCTTGACTTTTTGGGACCTTTTTAGGCAGGAGAACACTGTGGTGCAGAAGATTTCTTCATATTTCACCTCAAAAATGAGTTACAGCTGTTTTTCCCTCTGGTCAGGTCCTGTAAGAAACCACATGCTAACATATGACGTTTTTACCAGTTCGGACACCGAAAGACAAAATGCTAAATGTTGACTTAGTAGGACCTTTTTAGGCAGGAGAACACTGTGGTGCAGAAGATTTGGTCATATTTCACCTCAAAAATGAGTTACAGCTGTTTTTCCCTCTGGTCAGGTCTTGAACAACACCACATGCTAACATATGACGTTTTTACCACTTCGGACCCCAAAAAACAAAATGCTAAATGTTGACTTTTTAGGACCTTTTTAGGCAGGAGAACACTGTGGTGCAGAAGAATTCTTCATATTTCACCTCAAAAATGAGTTACAGCTGTTTTTCCCTCTGGTCAGGTCTTGAACAAAACCACATGCTAACATATGACGTTTTTACCACTTCGGACCCCGAAAAACAAAATGCTAAATCTTGACTTTTTAGGACCTTTTTAGGCAGGAGAACACTGTGGTGCAGAAGATTTCTTCATATTTCACCTCAAAAATGAGTTACAGCTGTTTTTCCCTCTGGTCAGGTCTTGAACTAAACCACATGCTAACATATGACGTTTTTACCAGCTTCGGACCCCGAAAAAAAAATATGCTAAATCTTGACTTTTTGGGACCTTTTTAGGCAGGAGAACACTGTGGTGCAGAAGATTTCTTCATATTTCACCTCAAAAATGAGTTACAGCTGTTTTTCCCTCTGGTCAAGTCTTGAACAAAACCACATGCTAACATATGACGTTTTTACCAGCTTCGGACCCCGAAAAAAAAATATGCTAAATCTTGACTTTTTGGGACCTTTTTAGGCAGGAGAACACTGTGGTGCAGAAGATTTGGTCATATTTCACCTCAAAAATGAGTTACAGCTGTTTTTCCCTCTGGTCAGGTCTTGAACAAAACCACATGCTAACATATGACGTTTTTACCACTTCGGACCCCGAAAAACAAAATGCTAAATCTTGACTTTTTGGGACCTTTTTAGGCAGGAGAACACTGTGGTGCAGAAGATTTGGTCATATTTCACCTCAAAAATGAGTTACAGCTGTTTTTCCCTCTGGTCAGGTCTTGAACAAAACCACATGCTAACATATGACGTTTTTACCACTTCGGACCCCCGAAAAAAAATATGCTAAATCTTGACTTTTTGGGACCTTTTTAGGCAGGAGAACACTGTGGTGCAGAAAATTTCTTCATATTTCACCTCAAAAATGAGTTACAGCATTTTTTCCCTCTGGTCAAGTCTTGAACTAAACCACATGCTAACATATGACGTTTTTACCACTTCGGACCCCCCAAAAAAATATGCTAAATGTTGACTTTTTGGGACCTTTTAAGGCAGGAAAACACTGTGGTGCAGAAAATTTCTTCATATTTCACCTCAAAAATGAGTTACAGCTGTTTTTCCCTCTGGTCAAGTCTTGAACTAAACCACATGCTAACATATGACGTTTTTACCAGTTCGGACCCCAAAAAAAAAATATGCTAAATCTTGACTTTTTGGGACCTTTTTAGGCAGGAGAACACTGTGGTGCAGAAGATTTCTTCATATTTCACCTCATAAATGAGTTACAGCTGTTTTTCCCTCTGGTCAGGTCCTGTAAGAAACCACATGCTAACATATGACGTTTTTACCAGTTCGGACACCGAAAGACAAAATGCTAAATGTTGACTTAGTAGGACCTTTTTAGGCAGGAGAACACTGTGGTGCAGAAGATTTCGTCATATTTCACCTCAAAAATGAGTTACAGCTGTTTTTCCCTCTGGTCAGGTCTTGAACAAAACCACATGCTAACATATGACGTTTTTACCACTTCGGACCCAAAAAAAAAAAATGCTAAATCTTGACTTTTTGGGACCTTTTTAGGCAGGAGAACACTGTGGTGCAGAAGATTTCTTCATATTTCACCTCAAAATGAGTTACAGCTGTTTTTCCCTCTGGTCAGGTCTTGAACAAAACCACATGCTAACATATGACGTTTTTACCACTTCGGACCCCGAAAAACAAAATGCTAAATGTTGACTTTTTAGGACCTTTTTAGGCAGGAGAACACTGTGGTGCAGAAGATTTCTTCATATTTCACCTCAAAAATGAGTTACAGCTGTTTTTCCCTCTGGTCAGGTCTTGAACTAAACCACATGCTAACATATGACGTTTTTACCAGTTCGGACCCCAAAAAAAAAAATGCTAAATCTTGACTTTTTGAGACCTTTTTAGGCAGGAGAACACTGTGGTGCAGAAGATTTCTTCATATTTCACCTCAAAAATGAGTTACAGCTGTTTTTCCCTCTGGTCAGGTCCTTGAACGAAACCACATGCTAACATATGACGTTTTTACCCAGTTCGGACCCCGAAAAAAAATATGCTAAATCTTGACTTTTTGGACCTTTTTCAGGCAGGAGAACACTGTGGTGCAGAAGATTTGGTCATATTTCACCTCAAAAATGAGTTACAGCTGTTTTTCCCTCTGGTCCGGTCTTGAACAACACCACATGCTAACATATGACGTTTTTACCACTTCGGACCCCGAAAAACAAAATGCTAAATGTTGACTTTTTAGGACCTTTTAAGGCAGGAGAACACTGTGGTGCAGAAGAATTCTTCATATTTCACCTCAAAAATGAGTTACAGCTGTTTTTCCCTCTGGTCAGGTCTTGAACAAAACCACATGCTAACATATGACATTTTTATCACTTCCGACCCCGAAAAAAAATATGTTAAATGTTGACTTTTTGGGACCTTTTTAGGCAGGAGAACACTGTGGTGCAGAAGATTTCTTCATATTTCACCTCATGAATGAGTTACAGCTGTTTTTCCCTCTGGTCAGGTCCTGTAGGAAACCACATGCTAACATATGACGTTTTTACCACTTCGGACACCGAAAGACAAAATGCTAAATGTTGACTTAGTAGGACCTTTTTAGGCAGGAGAACACTGTGGTGCAGAAGATTTCGTCATATTTCACCTCAAAAATGAGTTACAGCTGTTTTTCCCTCTGGTCAGGTCTTGAACAAAACCACATGCTAACATATGACGTTTTTACCACTTTGGACCCCGAAAAAAAAAAATGCTAAATCTTGACTTTTTGGGACCTTTTTAGGCAGGAGAACACTGTGGTGCAGAAGATTTCTTCATATTTCACCTCAAAAATGAGTTACAGCTGTTTTTCCCTCTGGTCAGGTCTTGAACAAAACCACATGCTAACATATGACATTTTTACCACTTCGGACCCCGAAAAACATAATGCTAAATGTTGACTTTTTAGGACCTTTGTAGGCAGGAGAACACTGTGGTGCAGAAGATTTCTTCATATTTCACCTCAAAAATGAGTTACAGCTGTTTTTCCCCTCTGGTCCGGTCTTGAACTAAACCACATGCTAACATATGACGTTTTTACCAGTTCGGACCCAAAAAAAAAATATGCTAAATCTTGACTTTTTGGGACCTTTTTAGGCAGGAGAACACTGTGGTGCAGAAGATTTCTTCATATTTCACCTCAAAAATGAGTTACAGCTGTTTTTCCCTCTGGTCAGGTCTTGAAGAAACCACATGCTAACATATGACGTTTTTACCAGTTCGGACCCCGAAAACAAAATGCTAAATGTTGACTTTTTAGGACCTTTTTAGGCAGGAGAACACTGTGGTGCAGAAGATTTGGTCATATTTCACCTCAAAAATGAGTTACAGCTGTTTTTCCCTCTGGTCAGGTCTTGAACAACACCACATGCTAACATATGACGTTTTTACCACTTCGGACCCAAAAAAAAAAAATGCTAAATCTTGACTTTTTTGGACCTTTTTAGGCAGGAGAACACTGTGGTGCAGAAGATTTCTTCATATTTCACCTCGAAAATGAGTTACAGCTGTTTTTCCCTCTGGTCAGGTCTTGAACAAAACCACATGCTAACATATGACGTTTTTACCACTTCGGACCCCGAAAAACAAAATGCTAAATGTTGACTTTTTAGGACCTTTTAAGGCAGGAGAACACTGTGGTGCAGAAGATTTCTTCATATTTCACCTCAAAAATGAGTTACAGCTGTTTTTCCCTCTGGTCAGGTCTTGAACTAAACCACATGCTAACATATGACGTTTTTACCACTTCGGACCCCCCAAAAAAATATGCTAAATCTTGACTTTTTGGGACCTTTTTAGGCAGGAGAACACTGTGGTGCAGAAGATTTCTTCATATTTCACCTCAAAAATGAGTTACAGCTGTTTTTCCCTCTGGTCAGGTCTTGAACAACACCACATGCTAACATATGACGTTTTTACCAGTTCGGACCCAAAAAAAAAAAAAATGCTAAATCTTGACTTTTTGGGACCTTTTTAGGCAGGAGAACACTGTGGTGCAGAAGATTTCTTCATATTTCACCTCAAAAATGAGTTACAGCTGTTTTTCCCTCTGGTCAGGTCTTGAACAAACCACATGCTAACATATGACGTTTTTACCACTTCGGACCCCGAAAAACAAAATGCTAAATCTTGTCTTTTTAGGACCTTGTTAGGCAGGAGAACACTGTGGTGCAGAAGATTTCTTCATATTTCACCTCAAAAATGAGTTACAGCTGTTTTTCCCTCTGGTAAGTACTTGAACAAAACCACATGCTAACATATGACGTTTTTACCACTTCGGACCCCAAAAAAAATATGCTAAATCTTGACTTTTTGGGACCTTTTTAGGCAGGAGAACACTGTGGTGCAGAAGATTTCTTCATATTTCACCTCAAAAATGAGTTACAGCTGTTTTTCCCTCTGGTCAGGTCTTGAACTAAACCACATGCTAACATATGACGTTTTTACCACTTCGGACCCCGAAAAAAAAATATGCTAAATCTTGACTTTTTGGGACCTTTTTAGGCAGGAGAACACTGTGGTGCAGAAGATTTCTTCATATTTCACCTCAAAAATGAGTTACAGCTGTTTTTCCCTCTGGTCAGGTCTTGAACAAAACCACATGCTAACATATGACGTTTTTACCACTTCGGACCCCCCAAAAAAGAAAAGCTAAATGTTGTCTTTTTGGGACCTTTTTAGGCAGGAGATCACTGTGGTGCAGAAGATTTCTTCATATTTCACCTCAAAAATGAGTTACAGCTGTTTTTCCCTCTGGTCAGGTCCTGAATGAAACCACATGCTAACATATGACGTTTTTACCACTTCGGACCCCGAAAAACAATATGCTAAATCTTGACTTTTTGGGACATTTTCAGGCAGGAGAACACTGTGGTGCAGAAGATTTGGTCATATTTCACCTCAAAAATGAGTTACAGCTGTTTTTTCCCTCTGTCAGGTCTTGAACAAACCACATGCTAACAAATGATGTTTTTACCAGTTCGGATCCCAAAAAAAATATGCTAAATCTTGACTTTTTGGGACCTTTCTAGGCAGGAGAACACTGTGGTGCAGAAGATTTCTTCATATTTCACCTCAAAAATGAGTTACAGCTGTTTTTCCCTCTGGTCAGGTCCTGTAGGAAACCACATGCTAACATATGACGTTGTTACCACTTCGGACCCCAAAAAAAAAAAGCTAAATGTTGACTTTTTGGGACCTTTTTAGGCTGGAGAACACTGTGGTGCAGAAGTTTTCTTCATATTTCACCTCAAAAATGAGTTACAGTTGTTTTTCCCTCTGGTCAGGTCCTGTAGGAAACCACAAGCTAACATATGATGTTTTTACCAGTTTGGACCCCCCAAAAAATTTGCTTAATCTTGACTCTTTAAGACCTTTATAGGCAGGAGAACACAGCGGTGCAGAGGATTTCTTCATACTTCACCTCAAAAATGAGTTACAGCTGTTTTTCCCTCTGGTCAGGTCTTGAACAAAACCACATGCTAACATATGACGCTTTTACCAGTTCGGACCCCGAAAAAAAATATGCTAAATGTTGACTTTTTAGGAACTTTTTAGGCAGGAGAACACTGTGGTGCAGAAGATTTCTTCATATTTCACCTCAAAAATGAGTTACAGCTGTTTTTCCCTCTGGTCAGGTCTTGAACAAAACCACATGCTAACATATGACGTTTTTACCACTTCGGACCCCCCAAAAAAGAAAAGCTAAATGTTGTCTTTTTGGGACCTTTTTAGGCAGGAGATCACTGTGGTGCAGAAGATTTCTTCATATTTCACCTCAAAAATGAGTTACAGCTGTTTTTCCCTCTGGTAAGGTCCTGTAGGAAACCACATGCTAACATATGACATTTTTACCACTTCGGACCCCGAAAAACAACTACTAAATCTTGACTTTTTGGAACGGTTACGAGCAGGAGAACACTGTGGTGCAGAAGATTTGGTGATATTTCACCTCAAAAATGAGTTACAGCTTTTTTTCCCTCTCATCAGGTCTTGAACAAACCACATGCTAACAAATGATGTTTTTACCAGTTCGGACCCTTAAAAAAAAAATGCTAAAACTTGACTTTTTGGGACAGTTATGAGCTGGAGAACACTGTGGTGCAGAAGATTCTTCATATTTCACCTCAAAAATGAGTTACAGCTGTTTTTCCCTCTGGTCAGGTCTTGAACAAAACCACATGCTAACATATGATGTTTTTACCAGTTCGGACCCTGAAAAAAAAATTCTAAAACTTGACTTCTTTGGACCTTTACAGGCCGGAGAACACCTTATTGCCGAAGATTTCATCATATTTGACTCAAATATGGACTTTTGAGCAATTTTCCCTCAGTCTAGATTTTTACAAAAATGACATGCTAACATTTGACTATTTTTCTTTCCTCATGTTATCAGTAGAACATGCTAGTGCAGAAGGCTTGGTCATAATTCATCTACAATATGAGTCTTAAAAATATGTTTTCCTCTTAAGTTGCTGCTAAAAATATGGCAACATACATATGTATTTCTCAGTTCATCATAACTTTTCAAACTTTCATAAATGCGAGATGACAATTTGGGGTTAAATATGCCTACCCACCGCCAACGGGGGTTATAGTACAAACTACAAAACCCAAAACCAGTGAAGTTGGCACGTTGTATAAATCGTAAATAAAAACAGAATACAATGATTTGCAAATTCAACTTATATTCAATTGAATACACTGCAAAGACAAGATATTTAATGTTCGAACTGAGAAACTTTATTTTCTTTTGCAAAAAATCATCAACTTAGAATTTAATGGCAGCAACACATTGCAAAAAAGTTGGCAGAGGGGCATTTTTACCACTGTGTTACATCGCCTTTCGTTTTAACAACACTCAGTAAACGTTTGGGAACTGAGGAGACCAATTTTTGAAACTTTTCATGTGGAATTCTTTCCCATTCTTGCTTGATGTACAGCTTAAGTTGTTCAACAGTCCGGGGTCTCCGTTGTTGTATTTTACGCTTCATAATGCGCCACACATTTTCAATGGGGGACAGGTCTGGACTACAGGCAGGCCAGTCTAGTACCCGCACTCTTTTACTACGAAGCCACGCTGTTGTAACACGTGCAGAATGTGGCTTGGCATTGTCTTGCTGAAATAAGCAGGGGCGTCCATGAAAAAGACGTTGCTTGGATGGCAACATATGTTGCTCCAAAACCTGTATGTACCTTTCAGCATTAATGGTGCCTTCACAGATGTGTAAGTTACCCATGCCTTGCGCACTAATACACCCCCATACCATCACAGATGCTGGCTTTTGAACTTTGCGCCTATAACAGTCCGGCTGGTTCTTTTCCTCTTTGGTCCGGAGGACACGACGACCACACTTTCCAAAAACAATTTGAAATGTGGACTCGTCAGACCACAGAACACTTTTCCACTTTGCATCAGTCCATCTTAGATGAGCTCAGGCCCAGCGAAGCCGGCGGCGTTTCTGGGTGTTGTTGATAAATGACTTTTGCTTTGCATAGTAGAGTTTTAACTTGCACTTACAGATGTAGTGACGAACTGTAGTTACTGACAGTGGTTTTCTGAAGTGTTCCTGAGCCCATGTGGTGATATCCTTTACACAGTGATGCCGGTTTTTGATGCAGTACCGCCTGAGGGATCGAAGGTCACAGGCATTCAATGTTGGTTTTCGGCCTTGCCGCTTACGTGCAGTAATTTCTCCAGATTCTCTGAACCTTTTGATGATATTACGGACCGTAGATGATGAAATCCCTAAATTCCTTGCAATAGCTCGTTGAGAAATGTTGTTCTTAAACTGTTGGACAATTTGCTCACGCATTAGTTCACAAAGTGGTGACCCTCGCCCCATCCTTGTTTGTGAATGACTGACCATTTCAGGGAAGCTGCTTTTATACCCAATCATGGCACCCACCTGTTCTCAATTAGCCTGTTCACCTGTGGGATGTTCCAAATAAGTGTTTGATGAGCATTCCTCAACTTTCTAAGTCTTTTT